>NJDC01001917.1:201491-212701 GCA_002245475.1 Calephelis virginiensis | reverse complement strand
AATACTAAACACTAAAAATGTGGTTATGCACTCAAATTATACAATTAAACTAATATTAAACATTTAAAATGTGGCTTTGCACTTAAGTTATACAATTAAACTAATACTAAACACTTAATTTATTAAACTAATACTAATCACTAAAAATGTGGTTATGCACTTAAATTATATAATGAAACTTAGTATTGGTTTAATAAATATAAAAAAATACAGTTACTCTTAAAATGTGGTTAAGTACTCAAATTATAATATTAAACCAATACTAAACACTTAAAATGTGGTAATGCATTTAAATTATACAATTATAGTAATACTAAACACTTGAAATGTGTTTCTGCACTTAAATTATACAATAACACTAATACTAAACACTTAAAATGTGGTTATGCACTTAAGTTATATAATTAAACTAAAACTAATACTAAACACTTAAAATGTGGTTATGCACTTAGATTATTTGATTAAACTAATATTAAACACTTAAAATGTGGTTATGCACTTAAATTATACAATCAAACTAATACTAAACACTTAAAATGTGGTTATGCACTTAAATAATTTAACTATTACTTGAAATGCACTATGTGGTACCTAGTAGTTGGAGCCGGATTTTGCAAATTTATCAGATTTTTGTTTCCCATATAGTCTGAAGGTGTTGTGGAATGCGAAATCAACAACTGAAGTAGAATTAGACTTCTTACATATTTTTTGTCAAGCAAAAATGTTCGCACAATCTACCGCGAAGTCCCAATTACCGAATAAGTTTCTACAAATGCCCCCTTTGTAGTTGGCAAGCCTACTCCCTGTGAAACAATATTAGTTTCCAACCAATTAGCTAAGTACACCTTTCGTATTGATTATTGCACTAGAAAGTTCGTTAGTTATATAATACTTATCCATGTTTTTTGAACACGGACCAGTCTAAGTAGATAACGGGGGTGGCACGAGCCTCCATATTCTAATGTCTCCCAACAGAAAGTCTGGCGCCTTTATGTTTTATAAGTATAATAAGTCTAGGGGGATATTTTCTAAATCTTCCTCGCTCCATTTACTTCTGCAAATAAAAGTCGATTTTAAACCCATTTCAAATAAGGAAAGGTTATTGACGTTTTTAACCCGCTGTAGAAAAAGTGAGGTGCTGTAAGTTTCACGTGTCTCTTTATGTGTGTCTATCACGTAACTTTCAAAATGAGGGGCCGATTTCGATGTGAATTTTTTGCTTGAAAGCGGAGGTGGCTTTTACTCGTGGGTTTTGTCGGCGGTAATTGCAAATATTTAAGTTTTGTTTTATTAAAAAGTTTTTTATACATATTATGTAACCAGATTTTTCCTTTGATTGTGTTAATCAATCTTAATGTTTTTCTTTTTGGTCTTAAAAAGTTTATGTCCAAGAGATGGAGCAATAAATTTGTTGTTCATGTTTGTCGAATGAAAAAAAAATCCTTAATATGAAAATGAGACAATACTCATAATTACATAACTAATGTATTATAGCTTACTTTTAAGCAGATCCTGTACCTTTCGAGTAATAAAATTAAACTAAATTTGTCGTCTTTTGCAAAAATCAGACAAACAAACAAGAAAAACAGAAATAATTTTTAGTTAGTTAGGACCAATAACCTATGCCGATTATTAATAGAATATAAGCGATATACTGATAAGCGATGATTGTCGTATTCAATAAGACCTATAAATAAGATTTATTGTAATAAAACGTTCTTTTTGATCTGACCTGTAGCCCTAAAAGTCTGTTCAAGTTCTTCTTAAAACTGTTTCAGATTTCATATTGATACCGACTGTCACTAAATTACAGAAAAAGTATTGTATGTATCTTCATACCCCCGAAGGGTGTAGGTTGTGTACCCTACAAGGCCTAACGAGGGCAGGCACTACTAGCCGAAAACACTAAGTCCCACAATGTAGTAGGTGGCAAGCCTATCGTCAACCGGGCACATAATATCCAATCCAGAGCAACGTAAATATTAGAAAATTGAAAATATACATTTTTTTATTGCCCGACTCGGGATCGAACCCGGGACCTCAACAAATCTAGTCCGACGCTGGACCGCTAGATCACATAGGCCACACGAAAAAGTATGATTAAGAAAGACTATCCTGCTATCACCATTTCTTGAGAATTACAAAAAAACATGTAGCTAACCAAATACCAATGTGATGACAATACTATTACACACAAACATAATCTCTAAGATATAGCCAAGAACAATCTCGATTATATCAGCTTTTAAACAAAAAAAAGAAGCCTAATCGTAATTGTTCCATTACTTAAAAAGCTATGATGCCACGAAGAGATACGCATTGACAAACTTTTATTACCTCTATTTCCACCGGGGTTTAAAAATAACACATAAATTGTGAGTTATTTTGTTGAAATAGGTCGTGAAAGCGGGATAATTTATGTCACGTAGGTGACGTTGTTGTTCAATAGAGACGCTATCATTTTGGCCACGACCTTGTTGTAGCTATAAGCCACTCTAATTCAATTAATTTTATTTATTAGAAAAATAGGACGGTTTTAGATCTTACAAACTACTGCAGGGACGGCGTTTAAGTATGGCGCGGTTGGGCTACCGCCCAGGGGGCTGATTATGTATCTCAGTTGCCAACTCAAAATGGAGAAGTGTACATCAAATGACGTCATTTGTATTTGCTATCTCTATTGTATTTCTGTTGGTCATTTGAGATAGCATATATAAAATACGTCATTCGACAGCTATTTGATGTACACTTTTCCATTTCAGTTGGCAACTGAGACACATAATTAGCACCCAGGGCGCCAAGATGTAAAGGGGCGTCAGATACTGTACACTATATTATATTATTTACCTTTAAGTATGGAATTAAACAGCATGTAGGGGGCGCCTTATAAATTACGCCCAGGGCGCTGCTATTACTTAAACCGCTACTGTGTAGGGTTACTCTTGAATCTCGATTCAAACAAAATTGGAATGGGATATGCCAATTTCCAACATTAATTAATAGTAAAATTTTAAACATTTTATCTCATGTGTCAGTTTTTTTTTGGACTAAATATTAATAATCCGCTAGTTCAAGGTTACTTGCCTAAAATGACATTTCCGATTCAAATTTGCATGATTATTCGACTCATCTAAGCGGCAGGAGAGTTTCGAAAATGACATTTGACTCCAATCCTCTTCGTGTGATATTATAACAATTCAGTCCTTTATAATTTATATCATTCCACTTTATTTCGATATCTTGAAAAGATTTAATACTTACATAATGGCGCGAAAATTAAAACACAATGAATATTAAAGTTCAAAAGAATGACACATTTCAAATTCAAATATAATATTGTTTTATTTTTAATGGTAACATACGTACTTATCTATTTATGGCCACACTATAAACATTTTTTTACAGCGTTATGAGTATATCAAAATAATTTATAGAAACTCTAACTCATTAGTTTTGTGCGTCTTGCCATATATTCTATTTTGCGATTGTCGCAATTCTGAACGTTTTCGTTGGGCAAATTAGATATTGTTTAAAACCATAGGCTGAAAAAGAAATTCTTTAGAAAGAAGTTATTTACATGCACAGTCTTTTACCGGGTATGAAAATAACAACTAGGTCATAGGCGGTAGAACTCCGCAGCGTCTCACCCGGATTGGTACCACCGCATTACCTATCCCTGCCGCCAAGGTCAGTGTTTGCTGTTGACGTGTTTCGGTCACCGGTCGGTCGGTCATAAGGCTACAGGCTACCTTAACTAACTTTTGCTTGAGGCCTAACATCCAGGCCTCAGGTTGGCGATGGACCATTACCACCTTGTTATTTCTAGGCTTCGTGAATTCCTATCAGGCAATCCGACTGATTGTTTGCCTCCAATTATCATGAAAAATAAAATGAAAAAACAAGCAACCAAATATTAAAAAAATATAAATCTAAGTTTCTTTAACCTTAGTTCTATTCTATTCTGCATTCAACTGTTATTTCTTATTAGAATCTTTAAAGTAAGAGATTTAACTCTGTTCTAGAACGACACACCATTTTCAACAATGAATGAATGAATAAAGAGTTCGTGAAATATTCCTACTTAGGTATATAATTTTGCGTTAATTTCACAAATTACGTTTCAGTGCTGAGAATGATGGCAATTATGCAAGATAGTAATAGGGAGGAAGTACCAAGAGAATTCCTCGAGACCGGGCGAACGGGGCGGCGGAATGCCATGCCCGACATACTGCACCCTCAAGGGGCGGAAGTGACGACAGCCGACCTGCCGTCAAGACTGCAACAACTGGTTACTACTGGTGAGTACCGTCATACAAGATTAATAAAGAGGAAGTACTGAGGGAGTTGGAAGACGTTTAGTGAACAATAAGAGCGATCACAACTCCAGTACGTAGATCTTCACGGCAAGTCCCTTACAGGGGAAGGCAGAAAATATCGAGTGCCAATCTAACGATACTTGCGGACCTGCCTGGCTAGTTCCCTAATGTTCATATCAGTTCCCCTATTGTCCCGAAAGGAATATGACAGTCCGATCTCTATCCTTCAAGTTGGTGCACAGTATCCTAAGACCAGTAGATGATCCACGACGTGCCACAATGCTCTGCGTTTTTCATTTTTGTCATGGCAACACCAATACGTCATGATACAAATTGAGCTTTGCGTCAGCGCATCCTTGCGCAATTTTGCGATGTAACGTCGCAATGCAGTGTTGGGACCGCGCCCTTATTTTGGATTTGATATTGACTTAATTTAAACCAAGGTTTTAAATTCTCGAACACAAACATTCCAACAATAAACACAGGGCCATTACATCACGGTGTAAAACTACAGATGTTATTACATCGTAAGACGGTTCATTACCTGATAACAGATGTACGATAGCACGATACACACATTGAATGTATTGTTTATCAGATTTACCTGAACCCGACGTAATGCTTCGGCTGATATACGATAAATAAAGGTTACCTTTAAATACAACCAGGTATTTTTATATTCCTTGCTCGTTATAGCATCACTCATCAGTTGTGGCTTATTGCTGTTTTTTTATGTAAGAAGTTAGCGAACAAGCTATCTTGATAGTTAGATACTACCGTGGCCTATAGACACCATAGAAAATGAAAATCATTTATTTGCGGAATATGTGTGTTAAAAAGTTGTGACATAGTTATTTAAGAATATTTAAAGAAATTAATTATTTATATAGGTAGATACATTTTAATATTTAAATCTTTTTTTTTTGGTATGACTAATGTGTTGCCAACCTCGCGGTTTTTACAACCTCACCGGGCTTTGTGGGCCGAGCAGAGTGCTCAGCCCGAGACATCATTATTTAGATGGATTAAACTGTTCCCTACAACGCCAGCAACAAGGGCTGTCTCCCGGGAGACCGTCAACATTTAAATCACAGCACTTATTTATATTTTTAATAGACATTTTATTTATTTATATGTTTAGTAAATTTCATAATTTATTACAATAAAATCTAAAGGTAGATTAACTTTAATCCTATCTACCGTGCACTACCACAGTTTCCAACCCTAGCCAGTCAGGAGAAGAAACGGCGAAACGGCGATAGATGTTTACAGATGCTTGATGCGTCTCTATCCTAAAGTCGAAATGGAGCATCAAGTCCAGAACATGACATTATGGCAGCAGGAGTAGGTAAGGCGGTAGATCCCTACCCGGACAAATTGCTACACAGCTCTCTACGACCAGTGGTATCTGTTTCGTGTTTTTAACACTAATGATATATCTCAGGAAAACGCACAAAAAACGGTCACTGGAGTAGTTATAAGAAGAAAAAAAAGAGGCGAGCATAGGTTTAAACGTTAGTACCGAGTCAGACAGTATATTACCCGAGTACTAGCTTTTTTTTAGCCCGGGTAGGTATTTCTGTATCTGAAATGACGGTGTCATGTTCTAGTCTGGATGGTAGATATCCGGTAGACTGGCCTAACATCCCGGACGCAAGATAACGATTTACCTGTATCGTTGATGGCATCTACAGGCTACGGTTGTCTCTTACCACGGTCATTCCCGCATGTCACCCACTAATTTGTCCCCCCCGGTGACAATCGGGAATTGATTTATGAACTTTTTTTTTCTATAAGGGTTATTATCTTTAAGGGTTCTTTTTCAATAAATTAAGTTTACATACGGTTTGAAATTAGATATTTTAGAACGTTTTTTTAAGTAACTTAAATAATTTACCTTACATTGCCACAATAAAAATTAACAATTTATTACACATTATTAATGTAAATTTGTTACTGAGTATTAAAATACTCATCCTTTATTGTTTCAACTGCTAAAATATAGAATATAGTAGGTTTCTTTGTTCTATTTGGATAAAGTCATCATAAAAGGGTCTCATCAATAGGTCAATCTACTATTTAGCCCAATTTATGAATATTATAAATAAATAAATTAAAAAATAAATTAAAGTTAAGTATTCTGTGATTATGAGCTAGTGAATTAAAATTAAACTTCGAAAAAACATCTGTGATTTTACAAATAATAGTTATGTTTAGTTAGTACATACTTACTTTTGATTATGTTGAATGTAGATTTATGTTTAAAAACTGTTGCTTTTCAAAATATAAAAGTTATTTTTTTGCCAAAAGAATTTAATTTTCGTAAATATGTAATGCCAAATAGTTCTTTTTATATCTATAGTTCAAAAACAAATGTTCATTTCCATGCATGTTAAGATATTAGTTTTCAAATTAATTTTTTGACTAGAGTGACCAGGGGTGACATACGGGAATTTTGTTTGTGTGATTTTTTTTTAGAAAAATTCACGCTTGTCACCGGGGGGGCCAAATTAGGGGGTGACATGCGGGAATGACCGCTCTTACCATTATGAAAGCTGTGTGTTTCTTCACTGTCCGATCCAATGAAATAAAACATGTTCAAGAAGTACTATACTTTTCCTTCTAATATTGCAAATTAGATCATCAACACACATATATCTAATGTTTTTTTTTATTATGTACTACCAAGTACTAACTTTTACCCGCAGCTTCGCTCACGTACACTCAATTGTAAAGAACCTGAAGCCTTTCACGAAATCAAAGCTAAGAACTATCACGTCAGCTTTTAAACAGAAAACCTCATCGAAATAGGTCCGTTCGATTAGGAGCTATGATGCCACACAAACACACACGCAATCAGCCACCCACCTACATACACACACACAAATATCGCTAATAAGAACTTCGGATAGCCTTACCTACTAATATTGGAAATAATAAATGAGCCACCCTCGTACCAAATCGTAATTTTCTTCATGAAAATTCTAGAATTCGGTAACCTAACTTTTATAAATAGCAAGTTTAGGAACTTTAACTTTCTATAGTATAACAAAGCCAAGTTTTTTCATGGCACCAGTATCACTGCAAGAAGACAGGTGACTACAGTAACATCTCGGACTGACCGAGCGCTGTCCTTGTTAGTCAAATTCGAGGAATAGGGGTCCAATTTTGCATATAAAGGCATACAAGTATGTTTAATTGGGATGGATGGATTGTATGAAAGGAAATAAAATTTTATCAAGTTATAGATAATTGAAAAATTATATTATTATTGCTACATAGTATAAAACAAAGTCGCTTCCTCTGTTTCTATGACCTTTTATATGCTTAAATCTTTAAACTGCGCAACGCATATTGATCCGGTTTTTTTTCAATAGATAAAAGTGATTGAAGAGAAAGGGTTATATGTATATTTCATATTCGTGCGAAGCTTATCTTATAAATTATAAAGTATAGATACAATCCGAAGTTTGTTTGATGTAAAATGTTTCATAAAATCTAACTAAGTCGTCTGACGAGTCAATGATTTTCTTTTCCTATATTATCTCCTCATAGCATGTTAGTATGTAGTTTTTATTCCTCCTATTGTCACCAAAATGCACTCTTCATTGGGATCTACGCTTTCCAAAATTTTTAACTCTTTTTCAACTTAAGGCTTCTGCCAAGTTTGATCTTCTAATTGAACTGAGTCCAAAGAATCTAAATTCTCAATGTTCTCCTCTTGTCCACGTATTGTTTTGAGCTCTTCAATTGGTAGCTCCTCATTGTGTGAATCCTGCAGTTCTTGAACGTCAGCACTATCCACTTCTAAATTTATATGTGTACCGAGTTCGACAATATATTTTATTACATTGGCAATTTCATCAGGACGTGGCACTGATTTCGTCTGAATCTCGGAGGAGAAAAAAACAGAGTTTTATCGCGTGGCGTTCAAATTAAAAACGAATAGACGAGAAAATTACAAAAATGTTGTAACTCTGAATTTGCGTAATTCAGGGTATTACTATAGACGCAAACACTGTCATTAGTTCTAACCCCTCGCTTAATTTTAGTACCTTTGTACATATAGATATTTTACGTTTTACGTCACGATGTATATTCGGCATAGGTAATCTCCGAAACTAATGATCCAATTTTGATAACTATCCAATTTGTTTCAACTTGAAAGACAAGATAGTTTTTATTCAAATTAATATTAACACAGAGATGATAGTTAAACAATTGGACGCGGGCAATTGCACATCCACCGTTCTGGGTGCCAATGCCCACAACCTTAAAATGTTGCAGCGTTATTTTTTCCTGACATCCTGAGGTTGAATAACTAATTATGATGAATAATACGTTTAGTGTCCACCCGCTTTTGCGAAAGTTTAAAAATGGCCCTTTGCAAGTTTTGGCAAAGGTATAGTTATAGTTAACACACTAAAAAACAATTTTAGTTGCTACATCATATTAAAAAAAAAGCATTTTTAAGGCGGTATACGCAAAAAGGTAGGCAGATGTACTACCAGGGCAGCAACGACTAGCGAAGGCACTAAGACTCATAATGTGATAGGTGGCAAGCCTATCCGCCAATCGAGCACTTATTCAATCTCAACGTTATTTTTATGAGAATTTAAAAAAAAATGCATTTTATTTTAATTTTACTCATTCCGGATATCGAAACCAGGACCTAATGAAGTTAAGTTCAGCAACTTCATATATAATCATATTATATTTTGTAAATATCCCACTTTAGAGCGCACTCAATCGAATATGAGCGAATATTTCGACTCGCACTTAACCATCTTTATAAGTTGACCACAACCTATTTTGTGGGCAAGATTGGCCTTTGCACGTGGAGCTAATATGCAAGTGACCGCAAGTACTTTTAAAAAAGTTCTACATAAGGCTAATAATCTTATGTTCTTAAGTATTGATGTGTCATGACTTCATATCGTGACATGGCTGAGTTCTAATAACAAAGCCATGTGACATGGGTTATTGTTTTACAACCTTGGACGTGGGAAAAAAGAACATTAGTTTTATTGTATTGCTGTCGACTCTGTAACGTTTTTGTAAATCGAAATATCTACAATCCAAATAACCTTAAGGTATTGAAAAACTAAGAATAGCTTGCTATGCTAAGTGCTACTGAACCACCACTAATACTACTATTACTACTACTACTACTAGTACTACTGTGTTTTACAAGATAAATTGTTAATGTTTCTTGACTGTAAATATTTTGACTTGACTTCTTGAGGTCCCGGGTTGGATCCCCGGGTTGGGCAACAAAAAAAATTAGAAAATTTATATACTTTTCAATTTTCTAATAAAAATAACGTTGCCTGAGATTAATATTTGCCTGGTTGGCGATAGGCTTGCCACCTACCACATTGTGGGACTTAGTGTCTTCGGCTAGTTGTGGGTGCCCTGGTTGTGCCTCTGCCTATGCCTTCGGTGATATGGGCATGAAGATACTTTACTTAAGTATAAATAAAGCATGGAAGTTACTCCTATACTTTTTCTAGTTTAATTTCAACATTTTTAGTTTCATTTATTTTAATAATTAAAACGTATATTAAAGCCTACATAAAATAGATTTTTACCTCAAAGAATGCAATTATCTATAAAGGTTCCGCAACATAATTTATGGGAACTCACTAAATCCTTATCTTGATATGCTACTTGGATACAATAGGTGAAAGATTATGGCAATAACTTTTTTCTAGTGTTTTACATTAAATGACCAATTTGCATTGACATAGAGTTGCTTATTGCGTGCTAATCTACCATCATGATGTAACAAACAGACAATCGTGAGGGAATGACGGCAGTAGATAAGCTGTATTACGTTTATCCACCTGTTATCTATCTCTTTGACGTAGGATCATGAGTCGTGACACGAATCTGATTATTAATAAGCAGTAAGCCGATTATTACACTGATATCTTTGTGACTAAGAGATGAAAGTGAAATGTACCAGTTAAATAATGAACACCTCAGAGGTGATTAAATTCTGGAGTCTAATAATGACGCTTTAAGTGCGCAAAATGCGATTTTTTTGTATGCACTAAGGGTTTTTTTTGCATTGATTTTTTTTATGGGATAAGAGCGAATAAGCATACGCTCTCCTGATAGCAAAAGATAATCATGGCCTGTAGACACCATAGATGTTCTAGATGCGTTGCTGTCTTGTAGTCGAGGCGTTATTAGTTCAGCCATTTTGTGCAAGTCTTTTTATTTTATTATTAGTTTGTATAGAAAACATTGAAGTGAAAGCAGAATAGACCATCTGCCTTCCTGCCCGGCAGCTCGTGAAAGGAGAGCATTGGCTTACCGTCACTAACACCGTGAGATCTGACTAGGTGGTAGAGTTTCGCAGCGAGTCGCCCGGATTAGTACTACCGCCTTACCTATTCCTGCCGCCATAACGTCACGACGTGTTCCGGTTTGGAGGGTACGGTAGCCGGTAAACTTACTTTTTCTCGAGGCTTATCCCGGCCTCAGGTTGGCAACGCACCATTACCACCTTTGGTATCTCTAAGCGGCGGGAATTTCTTACCATCAAATCCGTCTGTTCGTTTGCCTTCCAATCTCATAAAAAATATGTATATATATAGATTACAATTTATTATAGCAGTAGTGACTAAAGCGTTACGATAAAGTCCCAAGGATAAGCGGCAAATTCTAACTCAGCTTTAACTATAGCTAGGTGTTAATCCCACGACTTCGTTATCCCTTGTTTTAATTCTTTGGAGGTGTTTTCTATCGAAATTGGTCCTGCGGTTTAGCTGTTACACTTTCACGTATAACAGACAGAATATTGCACCTATAATATTAGTAGGGATTCCGATATCACAGGGGAAATGTCAATATCCGCGTCATGTTAAATATGTTAATATTGAATTT
>NJDC01001917.1:189566-200258 GCA_002245475.1 Calephelis virginiensis | reverse complement strand
AGAGTTTCGCAGCGAGTCGCCCGGATTAGTACTACCGCCTTACCTATTCCTGCCGCCATAACGTCATGACGTGTTCCGGTTTGGAGGGTAAGGTAGCCGGTAAACTTACTTTTTCTCGAGGCCTATCCCGGCCTCAAGTTGGCAACGCACCATTACCACCTTTGGTATCTCTAAGCGGCGGGAATTTCTTACCATCAAATCCGTCTGCTCGTTTGCCTTCCAATCTCATAAAAATATATATATAGATTACAATTTATTATTGCAGTAGTGACTAAAGCGTTACGATAAAGTCCCAAGGATAAGCGGTAAATTCTAACTCAGCTTTAACTATAGCTAGGTGTTTACCCACGACATCTTTATCCCTTGTTTTAATTCTTTGGAGGTGTTTTCTATCGAAATTGGTCCTGTGATTTAGCTGTTACACTTTCACGTATAACAGACAGAATATTGCACCTATAATATTAGTAGGGATTCCGATATCACAGGGGAAATGTCAATATCCGTGTCTTGTTAAATATGTCATAAAGAGATAATATTGCTAATTTTTAATTTAACTTTGAGAACACTATTTCTTGTTTAATTGACGTTTGTTTGTTAAAAGTTCCTATTTCCTAGTGCACATTTTAAAGCACGAAAATTTTATGATATGGGTACAGTATGCTTTACATAATCTTTAAGATGTGGCAATCTGAAATCTTACGTCTAGCCGCGTAAAAAAAAACTGAAACCATGCCAAACATAATAAGAGTATTATAGGAAAAGCAGCTACCGTTTGTTTATATTATAACTTAAAACATTTGTAATTGTAAACAATAGTATGTCTGCTTTTTCAAGAGGTTAACCACCTTTTGTGTAAATACGGATATCTGTGCAGAATATTTTATAAGTTACTAGCGGTTCGCCCCGGCTTTGTACGGTTATGAAATATACATATAAACCTTCCCTTTCAATTACTTTATCTATTAAAAAAAACCTCATCAAAATCCGTTGCGTAGTTTTAAAGATTTAAACATATAAAGGGATATAGGGACAGAGGAAGCGACTTTGTTTTATACTAGGTAGTGATGCCGGAGCCAGAAGTTTTTAATTTATCTTTTTTGTATTTCAGATCCTGATAACCCACAGCCGGGCTCATCAAAAACTGATCTCGATCCGAACAAAATTGAAGAGACTTCAAAAAAGGACAGCTGTAGTTGAGCTGTCCCACTCTCACACAGTCCGTTAACGGATACTGGACTTGCCCAAAGCTAAAGTAATCTCAATCAGGTACTATAGTATTACTAAGCACTGAGTAGTCCTTAGGCGGTGTGTACAAATATTAGCTAGCTCCTGTATGAGAAGGTAGTTTAGGTTAAGGACGGACTGTCGAATTTAATTGTGATTTATTTATTGTTGGAGGCTGGTTCAAAGCATCTCAGAGTTGTAGGATTGATAGAACCAAGCTGATAAGTGTATTATAGATAATTTATTTCATGGACAAACGCTTAGATGTTATACGCACAATAGAATAATACTTAATGAAAAAGATTATGTAATTTTTTATTTAAACAAAAACATTAGAAATGAGTAATTATTTAATTTCAGAAATAAAACTTTTAGTTTAAGAATGTTTTTTTTAAAGTGATGTATTTACTCGAAAGTAACTAGTCTCAAAAAGGGAATATATTTTTTTTGTGAAATAACTCATATTTGTAAATAGAACATTATGTGTGTTGATTTTCATGATTTTAGGATTTGTATTTATTAACGTTAAACTGTGTGGATTTTTGTTGTTTTCGATTTATATATTTATTTACACAATCCCATGTAATTACTATTTTTCTTAAAATAAATATATTATATTGCTGTTATGTGGAAATGTCTTAATTTTTTTGAAATTTGTTTTTATGATCCTGGATGGACTCTAATTTTCTTACTGACTTCTTTTCGAATATGTAGGTATATTCCGAAATACAATTGAGCTCCTATGATATATTGGCTGTACTATACCGCCAAGTAAAATATAATGAAACCATTGGACAGAGAACTTGTGCAACGTGTACAGGGGACATTATATGCTCTAGCTATCCGAGTACACTGATTGAGATGTGTTTAAACTGAATGTAGTCTGTAAAAGGGCATTGTAAGATGCCGAAGTAAGACAACTAGCACTAAAGATATCTTTGTGTTGGATACGTAATATTAACATTATTAAGAGATGTATTAAATGTAATAACTCAGTATAAGATGTGAAACTTAAGATCGCCTAAGCGTATTTAAAATAAAAATCGTAACTATTTTCTCGTCAGGTTTGAGTGGAATCTATAACAGTTGATAAAAATATTCACACAAAAGATTTCCTGGCTTAATATGAAATCGGTGGAGACCAACTTTGCGAAATGTCTGTCTTTATTTCATAATAATTATACGTAAGCAAATATTTAAAAAAAACAACCAAAACTTTGAAATGATAGTATTGCATTAATGTATGATGAAATTGACGGCATACGTCTAGGTCATGAGGCTATATTGCTTCTGGAAGTTATATTTTTAACAAGGACCTGATTTTATTTTGAAATACTGCTGACTGGCTCTAGTGTTCCGGCCTTATTTTCAGATTCTTGTGATGTCGATTAATGTAATTAAGAGAAGAGGTCAGTCAATTGGAGAGAGTCAGCAATATTTGGAAATGAATTGATAGGAGTGTGACCTCTAGTAGGAATATAGCTTCATGGTCCAGGGTTTTTTTTTGTTAACCGACAACAATTTCTTGCCTTGTACGACTTTCTTCTGAATAAGAGTGTGAAAAATTAATATTGTATTTATTATTTGTAGGATCTATATTACTTACGAGTGAGCAGTATTGGTAGTTGTTAATGACAATTAAAAGTTATTCAGGTGTTTCTTATCTGAATATATTTTGCTTCTTAGTGTTCGTTCGTATTACGTTGATTACCTCTCTATGTGCTATGATGAGAGGTAACGTTTTGTGCCTAAGCCTTTACGTAACGATTTAGTTTTATGACGACCAACGTTGGTGACGTAATGGACTGTATGGATACATTTATCCATATATTAAGTCTTCTGCATATAAAATATATGCCCAATTAGTGTATTTATATATTATAATACCTGATAGGTAAGGTTCATACAGTTCCTGCTGTTTAGCCTACACATCAAAATATTTATTATTTATATGAGTGAGAGCAGGTATTTTATATTGCGACATTTGACTTGTGTTAAGTTCCTATAATTATTACAAAAATCAGTAACATAATAAATAGTGAAGATATGCCATAATGTGGCCTTTCTGTTACATTTATTGTCTTTGACTAAATAAATCTTAACCATCTTATTAATAAACATAGACTAAAGTAATAGCAAAGTTAAGTTGATATCATAGTCTGTATAACAGCGCAATAAAGTTTATAATACCGGTTTAAAACTTTTGATTACTTTGGAGCATGGTTATTATTAAGAAAGGAGGTTTTATCAAAATTAATAAATATAGTACTATAAGGCTATGTTTCACAATGTATCAGTAAAGCAATCAGTAGTTACTTATTGAGTAAATTACTGAACGGTTAAATCCTTTCAGTAACTTACAATGCGTTTCAGAACAGTCTTAACATTATTTTTATGTGTCGAGTAGTTACTTAACACTTAAGACGCTGACAAGTGGCAACAATGATCAATATTTGCGTTCTGGAGAGTAGTTTTGTGTATGTAGCCATTGTTGTTGTCTTATATTTTTATTGCATTCCATATTTTTTTGTGAAGTTTTCAATTAAAAGATATTCATGTTATAAATAAAACAAAGTTTGTCAAGAAAATTTAGTTTATGACAATAAAACCAAATAAAATTCATGGCATAATATAAGAATGCACTTTTAACGTAAATGTCATAATATGCCTTTTGGCAAGTGTCTAAAGACAAATTATATGAGATGAGATGAAAGTGATTCAATAATCAATGTCCATGGTGATTTTATATTTTAAAGAAAAAAAAATATTTCGCATTTTTATAATTAATTGACGTATTATGATAAAATATTTTTTACCTACCGTGTATTTTTCAGCCTTCGAGGTTCGGTAACTAAATAAAAATACTCATCTAACTCCTCTTTAACGGTAAAAAAAAATATCCATTATTTCAAAATATCTATAATGAACCTTAGTAACTGGCGTGATACCAAGCGTCGTACAATGTGTTGACCACATCTGTTGACCATGTGTTGAAAGTTGAAGTTTACTCGACAAGTAAATAAGTTAATCACTACTCTATCCGAACTATAAGTTACTGGGCAGTTTAAGTCATAATTAGTGTTACTTGAGGACTGTGAAACGCAATAACGTGTTTTACTTTGTAATTAACTTTTAAGTAGCCTACTTTTAGAACTTTACTTAGACATTGTGAAACATAGCCTAAATAATATACAAAATATTGCGGGTAAAAACAATTTTTGTATATATATTTTACATACATACATACATTGTATGAAAAGGGTTATGAATGTGAAGGAAGCAAGACAGGTTTGTCAAGATCGTGAGGTCTGGCACTCGATACTCTCTGCCTACCCCGTAAGGGACTTGGCGTGAAGATATGTATGTATATATTTTAGTTTTAACTAACTAACTAACTAAAGTATAAAAGTAAATTATAGTAAAAGTTAGTTAACAAAACCTGTGATTAAAATATACCGTAATTATTTACAACTTTTGTTGGCTTTTCTGAATTCGCGTAATTCTTGAGTCTGTTAATGTTTCTCCGTTAACTTATTCAATAAGTAAATTAAGAAACGACACACAATATTCATTTTCATTTGACTTCTCCAATTTGCTTTGTAGAAGGGTTGCTATTGTTCATAGACAAAATATTACGTCCTTCCACAATAGGTTTAAAATTATTAGATTATGTTCAGTACATGTAATAAAAGAAATCCACGTTAAAAATAAAACGTTTTTTTTTTCATTTGACTTAGCGCATAGAGATTAAACCGTGCCTTTTAATTTAGATTTGCCTTTGTAGTCTAGCGGTCTGGCATCGGACTTGTTTTTTTGAGGTCCCGGGCTCGACCCCGGATCGCACACCAAAATAATTTGAAAATGGATATTTTCAATTCTCTAACAAAATTAAAGTTGCCCGGGATTGGATGTGCCCGGTTGGCGATAGACTTGCCACCTATCACATTGTGGGACTTAGTGTCTTCAGCTAGTCGTGGGTGGGTGGTTGGGCGTCTGCCTACCACTTCGGGGATATGGGCGTGAAGATACTTTACTTTACTTTTTTTAATTTACAAAAAAAATTAAATGATTAAAGGACCGAGTGGAGTTGTGACGCCTCCAAGAGAAATGATGGTCGCAGTTTTTTCGTAATTTTTAAATTTTGTTATTATATTGAGTGAAATTCGTCAATTACGACGTTATGTCTTTCAGTTTTGTTCAGTAAAAGTGGCCAAATGAAATAATTATGAAAAAATTCGTGTACCATATAATTCCTCGCTGTCGCAAAAACTCATTAAATGAGCTTGAGTAATGAGTTTACTCAAGACGACATTTCACTATTTTGAATAATTAAACCCGGTTTTGTTAAATCGGTTAACTTGATGCAAATTTCAACTTGACTCATGGCCAATGCTAACTCCAGTGCCAAAAACGAAAGAAAGAAAGGACTGAGTCGCGAGAAATATTTCTTAGTTATTTTTTTCTTATTTAAGGTCAAAGAGATGAGTTAATTCGGTAGTCCTGTGGGAAAAAACTAATTCATTCTAATTACACTCTTTCATGTGAATATTTTTTATTAAAAGTAGTGAACACTGTCAATAAAATTAACCCCTATTATAGAAGGCCCCTACATGTTACCCTGTTAATGTTCCCAGAAATTAAAACTGTGATACGGACCTTAAATAATAAGACCTTGTTGCTGTTTTTTTCCTACCGTTGTTTTTCCTCGAAAAGGTAGCAGAGATACAACCAATGGGATATATAACATACCTATCACTAACCGGGCATTTATCCTTTGTCAAGCAACATTGTAAGAAAATTCAATACATAACAACAAAAATGTAATAGGTTCAGTTAAATCCAAAAAATACTGTCGTTTTACGAATATACGCGTTATAAATGACTTTTACCTATCTCTTACATCAGGATTCTCTGTTTTTCCGTTTTCCGGAATGCTATTCGCTATTCCAAATTAACTACTAACACCCGAGCCACAGGATAGCAACGCACCTAAATCTATGGTGTCTGTATGTCTATCCATCTGGAGAGTCCTGTGTTAGTTCTCTGTGTTATTAAATAAAATAAATATATAATATACAATAAATTCAAGCTATAGAATTAGGGTGTAGCAATAACACAGTGGTCTTACCACTAAAAGAACTTTTATCACCCACACAGCGGTTTGACACAGACAGTTTATAGTATTGAAAAATGAAAATCTTTCAGGGGACTTGGTATATAGCCCACCACATATAAATCTGTGTTTTCTTTGCCCGTCCAATATTATTTTTTAGTTACTAAGTTTTGCATAATTTTCTATATTTGATGAAAATTATTTCGATATCTAGCTTAAGAAAATCAAAACGCATTTTTGGAAATGCAAAAAGTAGTGATTATGAAACTGTGGCACACGTAATAAATTACTCTATTCCGATTCTAAATAGTTGTTATTGCTAAAGAACAAACTATATGAACATTTTATGTTTTTTTCTTCGTAATTTATCCTAATAAATAATATAGCTAACCTTATATTTATTTATTTTTAAAAAATCTTATTTTAAAATCTTGTGTTGAAAGATATGTGTATAGAGTCGCACTTTGGTCCGTTATTGGAAAAGAGAGTACATAATAATAATAGGATTGTTTATTTATTTTTGATAGTAAGTGTAGTGTGTATCGATGGAAGAGCCACCTCTTTGTTAGTAAGTCAACATTGCGGCGATGACTCAGTATGGGAAAGCCTTAAACTTAGTCATCGCTCAACAAAAAAAAGTAGGTACTAAATTTCTTAGTCAAATGCAGTTTTTCTTACATCGGAATCGTTGACGCGCTTCCTAAAACCAGATATTTCCATGTTTTACATTGGTCCATACTGATATATATATAAGCCCACCCTGCATATTGAAATAATTTTGCAAGAATGAATATTATTAGTCAATATAATAACTGCAGTGTTACCACTTGGTACATGTGTGTGGGATTGTACTATATTTTTTATTTATCTCTTATATAAAATAGGGAAACTGTTTATTTGTCGTTTTCTTGTAGCATTATGTAAGAATAAACAAAAAATATAAATGTGTGTATATCATATTATAGAAGCATTGTTTTTGTTTGTATAAATTATGTTAAACATTACAACACTTATATTTTTATGTATAACTAAGTTGAGTCTGCGGTTTTGTCCGCGCGGCAATTAGCGTTTAAATCTTACATCAGTTATACTTGACCAATTTCGATAAAACAGTTTAATTTTTTAGTAAAAAAAAAAAGTATCTTCACGCCCATATCCCCGAAGAGGTATGCAGAGGTACAACCAAGGCACCCACGACTAGCCGAAGATACTATATTTTTTAGTATACCCTATTAAAATTGATTCAGTAATAAAATTTTTCGTAATGCAAAAAACTATAATGATAAAAGTTAATAAAATTCAAATTATTTTATATACATAAACGTGATGGCAATACATTTCCGAGAATATTTGCGTGACATTAACACTTAATGCTATTTACTTACGCTACCAAGTTTACGGTTTGTACGCTTACGAATTACGATTGGTACTAGTATACACCATATGAGTGTATAATTGGTCTTGTAATATTACACTGCTAGATGTATGTAGCTGGCTACACGAATAGATTATGCTTAAAATAACAAGTAGGCTACTTTTTGACCTGAATAAAGTTCCTGTAGGGCTAATAATATTAGAATTGTAAATTTATTGATTTACTTTGTAACGTTCAACGGGCATATTGAAATAAAATTAACACGTAGAAAAATCTAGAGTAACATATACTAACTCAAAATAGAGGCTTTTCGACATTTGATTATAAAATGAACTACATATCCATAAGGATAAAATCTATGTCATGGAAAATGAAATAACGTCGTCATAAGAATTAAGTTCCATGTCATGGTTTTTGAATGAACGTGCGTTATATTCTCGATTTCTCCATAAAATATTGACATAATGCACTGTTTTTACACTAATACAAATACTCAATGTATTTTTTTACAATTTCATTTAAATTGCCTTGTCGATTTGAATACAATTTACAGACCGACATCGTATGGTAGATTTCAATAATGATATTCGACTACAAAACGAAAAATAGGACGAGGTCTGTCAGGATCGCAAAATTTAATGTAAGACAATGGTCCCGATTTCTCGAATTTAACCATAGGTTTTGCTATACGTAAATTAAATGAAATGAATTTGATAAAAGCCGATTTCAATTATTTCAACATAATGTCGTGTAATTTCCCTGAGGTTCCATCATCAGATCGTGGCTTTGTGACAATGTGACCAGTCGTGAGCACGCTATTTCTAATATATAACAATTTTTAAAATTGGTTTATAAATGTCAGAAATATCGACTAACATACATAAAAAAATATAGGCTGAACTTTCGTTTTAAAGTTCTTTTAAAAAGAGCTGTATAAAGTTGTAAACAAACTTTTGGACGCTGTAAGCCGCAACTGATAATGTGTACATACATACATGCCGTATGGCGTATACGCATACCGTCTGCCGACGTTTCTGGCTGACAACAGAGTTGCCAACGTAATATATTTTATGCTGTGTAGCATATACCATATTTCATGGCATAAAATTTAATTTATAAAGTAAACTGCTATGTTTTTGCTAATTTTAAAAATTAGTAACTTGGTAAATATACTTTTTGAACTTAGGGTTGGAGATTGAAAATGAAATAATATACAGGGTTGTATTTTAAAGACCAGCCAAATTTTGGGAGAGAATTGGGAATCAATAACTCGATCTTTGAAGTAATTAAAAATTAAAAAAATGTAAGTTATAACTTTTATCCGATGCAAAAATCAAAATGTATGATTACAACATAAACAAAGCATTCAACTGTAGAGTTAGTTACGAAGCTCGATTCACGCAATATTGGAAATCGTAATCGTGTATGTCAATTTAGGCAGTCTTGAACACATACTGGCGAATTATAAACATTTAGTTAATAGTAAATAATGAATTATCTTAAAGCTTCGTTGAATTTATTTGTGATTAAATGTCAATAAACTAACTAGTACGGTGTTCAAAAGTACCCAAAATGACATTCGATTCCAATTTCCAATTTGAATGATATCGAGATTCAAGAGTAACGCAACTGGTCCCCGCCGACTGCAATCGCATGCGCTGACTGGTGACGTCATGACTCGTACTAGGTACGACATAGCGTGACAATAAGCGAGATATTAATGCGGACAAAAACATTCGTTTGAAATATCAAACGAATGTTTTTTAAACTAAATATTACAGTTTGGCCATAATATTTTAAATGCATTATCATGTTACTCTTAACTCCCTTGTACTAAAATTTGGCTGGTCCTTAAAAAGTAACCCTGTATAGATGGTACATAACCAGTACATGGTTATGATTATTTTATTATTATTATATTATTTATTATATTATTATTATTGTGTACATGATTACGGTTATGATGGTACCCACATAATTAACATAATTTTTCATAAAAAATATGAAAGTTTTGACATATTTTGGGAAAATTTAAACATCGGTTTAGCATAGATTATAGATTATTATAGTCTTTTTAACAAAATTAGCTGACAAAAACATCCAGCCAAATATCTTTCGGATGTCCGAACGCTCAAGGTCACATCCGCGATTTATGTCGTATAATTTGCAAGGCTCAGTGTAATTACGTTATTTAGATACCCTGCAACTCGCGACTGTCAGCCTCGTCCGATAGTCTGTTTTCAGCTTAACCTCTGGTATGACGTGACTTTAACGCTGTAGTATAACTCCGCGTTCCAGCATGCAAAGGATTAAGTCTGCTGTTCCCCACCGGTATTGAAATATTCATTTTTCAATTATTACCTGTGTCGCGTCGCGTCGGCGGTGACAGCGGCCACCGCGGTAGTTAAAATCTAAAAGTATCATAGATTTATCGTTTCGATTAAAACCCCAATCGAAATTGTGATAATAAGACAGTTTAACTAGTCGTTTAATGTGATGAAATATTACAACTATAATAAAGTATAAAATACTTAGCCGCAGCGGCTTGTGTATAAGTCTGCAATACTAAAACAATAACGATTGCTGTCTTATTTTAAACCTTATTTGTAAATAAACTGACGACTTGTCTTGTTAGACCGAAATATTACAGTCATGTTGGCAGTAGTAGGTGTGATTAGCTATAGACAGGTAACTCAACTACCGGTTTATATTAATAACCTATTTAAGATAAGAGATAGTGCTATTTTGGATCAGTTACCAGACAACCACTGTTATTTTTTAATAATGGATAACAAAACTCTACTAGGCCTATCTTTCTGTAGGTCGGTTATACTAAAAATTAATCGCCGTACGACAACTACTCAAATGTTAAAATATATAATCTCGTCTCTGATTTCGACAACATTCTAATGCAGAGGTTCCCAAACTTATTTCATGTAACGCCCACTTTGAAAATCAGTTGTTTTGTAGCGCCCCCCCC
>NJDC01001917.1:173521-189488 GCA_002245475.1 Calephelis virginiensis | reverse complement strand
CTCTAGGCTTCCAGCGTCCACAAGGGGGCGTTATCGCCCACTTTGGGAAAGGCTGTTCTAATGTATTGGTCTTAGCCTCTTAGGGATTGGAATTAAACGTACGCCGTACGGAATGAAATTAGGAAAACCATTTGGATCATAAAATTACTGAAAACTAATGTAATATCAAGTATTAGTGGTTGGTACCTTATTTTGTTGCGCATTTGCTAAACTAAAATTTTGAGTTAAGTGTAAACTAACTTCTTTCAACGATAGTAATAGAGAGACAAAATACGTTTAATGATGTCAGATTAGTTCGTACTGCTGAAAAAAATATTAAACTCTTTTAGGTTTTTTACTAGTATTTTTAGCGGGTTTTTCAACAACAAGCCATAATAACTTCATCATCAGATAGGTTAAAAGGGTTAGGAGGGCCGCGGGAATAAAGGAATGGAGGAAGAAAGGGTGAAGCCCTTTTTAAAAAATAGAAATTAAAAACTTATAACTAGATCGATCTGGCATAATATGTAATTTGGAAATTGTAATGTTGCGGAGATACTCAAGTTTTTTATTTGCTACAACGGAAATTAATATTTTTCAATTTCATTGACATGTTGCCTTCAAGAATATTCTATTTATGCAACGATTATATTCAACGTTAACAAGTGTTTCGATGTTAGATTTATTATATATGTGTCACTAAATGTGAAGTCGATAAGATCTTGATACTTGATACGTGGAAGTATTGCTACTCGTATGTAAAATACACTTTTCTTGTGCCTACTTTATTATGGTTTTAGCTACTTGTAAATATTTTAAAGTTACTATCGAATTGTTTAGAAGTGATATTGGTGTTTTTAAATTGTAACTAAAATGTACGTAAGAAATCTTTGTATATTTCAATATTTTCTAAATCTTCGTATTTAATACCTGTATCTCATATCTTGTTGATATAAACAGAACAGCTCTAAATATTTGAAATAAATTTAAAAATCGTTAATGTGGTATTCATAACACAACTGGCAACACCAAAATTTTAGGCCGACAAAATTTGACATAATGGCGAAATATTTGCAGTTTGATTAAGTAGTATAAAATTTTGTACGTTTATATAGCCCGAGATTAGTAAATAAAATAATTGTCTTTGATATAACAATGAATATGATATGCTAGGCGAGTGAATGTACATATCTTAACAGTTAATCGTAACAGCACGTTCACACATGCATTTTTTCTTTATCTCTGATGATAGGTTTACAGAATGAGACAAATAAACAATATGTGAAATATTGTAATTTGTATTTTAATGCGTAATTAAAAAGAGATAAACAAAAAGTCGCATATAATGCCTCGCATATGTGAACGTGTAATAAATGGAACTGTATATTGAGAAAAAAAAACGGTTTGCACTCCGGGAGTGCCGGCAGAAGTGAAAACTTGAATATTAACGTTGTGCATATTTGACATTTTAGAATGGTTAGGTTAGGTTAGAATAATCTTGCACGAATTGCTTTAATTATCAGTATGAAAGTACTATCATTTATGTGGTAGAATACAATATTCATTTATTGCGCTATCGTACACAAAAATGACATCACGAACATTCGCGATAGCGCCCACTGTTGACGGGGCGGAGCGTGTCGGGCCGGGCCGCATCGCATCGGCGCGGATTTTTGTTACTCAGTACCAAAGTAGAGCTACTAAATAGAGAGGCCACTCGACGTTAAAATCGTCAAGTATGGAAAGTGGCGCCTCTAGTAGTTGTCGTACGAAACTTTAGCGTTAAAATACCATAGTGCTCTTTTCTTAACAGTAATATCATGATCTTTGGTCACTGCAGGCCGCATCGGAGTATGCGCGCGGGGTGCCTCGCGGAATTCCTCCGCGGAAATCCGCCGTGGAATTATCCGCGGCGATGCGCCCCAGCCCGATGGGCGTTGCTCCATACAAAATGTAAGCGATCTAGGCGAATTATTGCTCTGTGATGCGCCCCGTCCCGGTCCTTCCAACTGGGCCGTTATCCTTTATATCAATATTAATATGTCGTAGAATCTCCGTTAAGGATATTTAAATACGTCGTCATTTTTCATTTTGAAGGTTATTTATTTACCCATCCCAGTTATTTATATCCCAGGATTAAACAGTAGCTATTCAAACAATCCTGTAATATTTAAATAAACCTCAAATACAAATTCTATAATGGACAATATATTAATTTATATTCCGCTACCAACTACAAGTAGGAAAAGTTATTTTTCAACTACTTACAGTTCAGATTTGGATACTATGTATATCGTATTATATAATTTTTCGCTGTTGATTTACTGGGGATGCTTACCCCCTTACTAGGTACTTAATTAAACTTACGCGCCCGTTGATCTTCTGTGTAACTTATATTCTGCTAAACATTTTGATTTTTCTTTTATTTGTCAATATGTATATGATTACAAAGCTAAGAATTAGATACCTTTTATAAACGCAACATTCGTTAAGACAAGAGTCAATTATACCTTCATTGTTTGGGTAAATGTATTGTGTAGTTGAATTAATATAGAAACAACTAGAACACTTAGAATTTGACTTATTTAGGTTGGAAACTTCTAGTATTCAATGAAAATGTAACCGCCTTACCACATAATATTTAGACGCCTGTATAGTTAAGTACCGTTTTAAATTGACATCCAACCAATATAGTGCTACACGTAGATGACGTGTCAATATGGTAGAGGTTGAGAATTCGATAATTAGATACTGTTTAGTAAAACGCGTGTTCAACGAGCGTTTAATTTTTTTGTAGTAAGACGGATACTGTTTTAAACTTTTTTTTATCTAATACATACTTTAGATATTTTTCAAGTTTGAAATGCATAGTTCTCTATATTGACTTGATGATTTTGAGTGCCCGTAATAATAATTACTAAGTAGCGAACGTAAAGATGGAGGGACCAAGTCTCGGATTTTAATAAAACATGCATCAAAAAATTCTACCTAAATTCTACTGTTTGCTACCTTTGCTCAAAAAATTAGTACTTCATCATAAACATGTTTTTTTCATCACAAAATATTTTTTTTTTGATCAATGAATGTTGGTCCCTCCATCTTGACGTCAAGATGGAGGGACCATTCTGATAGGCTGCTCATGGAAGAATTTAATATACTTGATATATTTTTCTACCTAAATTCTACTTTTATAAAAATAATATGACGTGTCCGAAACACAAACAGTTTTAAAAATATCGACTAAAATAGTAAGTCCCTTCATCTTGACGATTCAATAAGTTGCTTTTTCCGGTCACTGTTTAGATTTTTTGCAACTTTTAAGTGGTCAATATTTTCTACCTAATTTCTACAATCATATATATGTCTGTTTAAACTGAAGTTGGCTTTTGAGTTAAAATAAGTGCTAAAATAATTGTACGTAGTTGTAAATTAAGGTAAAAGCACCTTCTTTTGAAGAGTTCTGATATTTTAAATCGATCTAAATATCAAAACGGCATGTTTGTTAATTTTAATAAGGAAATGATAAGTACAGAAACAATGTTTTTACACGTTTAAGTCTATTTTTTTATGACATTGGAAGGCAAACAAGCAGACTGATTTCCTGATGGTAAGAAATTCACGCAGCCTAGAGACACCAAAGGTGGTAATGGTGCGTTACCCACCTGAGGTCGGGATGTTAGACCTCGAGAAAAAGTAAGTTTATCGACTACCTTACCCTCCGAACCGGAACACGTCATGACCTTATGGCGGCAGGAATAGGTAAGGCGGTGGTACAAATCCGGGCGAGTCGCTACGAAACTCTACCACCTAGTCAGATGTCACGGTGTTAGTGACGGTAAGCCTTTTACGAGCTGCCTGGCAAGGAAGGCAGATGGTCTTTTCTGCAAAGGAGCCCTGACCAACACAGGAGAAAATTATGTATTATAACAACTCTATATAGATATCTTTAAAATACATTCGGGTTTCTGAAGCTTGACGAATATAGCCGAAGCGCATAATTTAAATAATACTACTGTACCATAACGTCACGACGCTTGCGTACCTATCAAGCTTACTCTACATTCAACTCGTTTCACGTCTCACGTTTCCGAAACACGCCGGTTCCGAAGACTCTTGAAACTACCCTTGGGTAAAACCCGAGATTTTTGATTATTTGAATTTGATTCTAAAATGTCTACCTAAGTCTCCGCGTGTACCTATATCCAATCATACTCGCACTTTATATCTGTTTTATCAATCTTTCATCAGGTATTTTCCACATAATGAAATTAACAAAAAAAGGAAACAAATGAATTCTTAATTGAAATAAACCACGCACTTCATGACCCGCTAAAAATTGCAAGTATTCAATGAATTTAAAACTACGGAGACGATTATGATAATAATAATAATGTCTTGTGGTAGAAGTGTTGACAAATATATAGTATTGGTTTGATTCCGCAGCGCAGCTTGGTAATATACTGAACCCTTCGTGTGTGAGTGTAAAGGGTATTCAATAAATTGTACAGAGTAGGTACCTAATTGAGTTTTCTTTAAAGTACTAAAAATATGTTCCTTTAAGTGACAGTAGCTATCGAAATAATATAAAACTGTATATTACCTTGAATTTAACTAGAAAAAAGTATTTTTAAATATATTTAGTCCTGCTTAGATGTCATGATAATATGTACTTTAGTAAGTATGTATTATACAGACTTTTAAAGCTAAAAAAATGTTGATTTTGTTTTAAAGGTTAAGAAAACCTGAACTTGGTACATTTGGTTTTAGTATGTTATATTAATAATACTATTAAATAATAGTCACTCAATGATCCGTAAATGCAGTAAATATTATTAAAATATAAATAAACACGAAACATTCAATGAAATTGACACGGATATTAAATAGCACAATAGCTCAGTAAAAAAACTGTTTGTATTTCGGACACGTTATTTTATCTATCTAATATATATATAAATCTCGTGTCACAATGTTTGTCCTCAATGGACTCCTAAACCACAACCGATTATAATAAAATTCGCACACCATGTGCAGTTCGATCCAACTTGAGAGATAGATAGCTTACATCTCAATTTATCGCGGGCGAAGCCGCGGGTAACAGCTAGTACTATATAAACTTATTTTTATAAAGGTAGAATTTGGGTAGAAAAATATCAAGTATATAAAATACTTTCAGGAGCAGCCTATTAGAATGGTCCCTCCATCTTGACGTCGACATTTATTGATTAAAAAACATGTTTATGATGAGGTACTATTTTTTTGAGCAAAGGTAGCAAATAGTAGAATTTTGGTAGAATATTTTGATGCATGTTTTATTAAAATCCGAGACTTGGTCCCTCCATCTTGACGTTCGCCTATTACCAACTTATCTAACTTGTAAAATAGATCTTGTAACATCGTCACAAATAATAGAAATGTGTCTACACGAAATACAGTAGGTTATTATTGCCAAGATCTCTTGTTGTAATAAAATCTAATCTATTAAATCATATACTTACCTATTATGTATTAGAATTATGTACGTATAACATTTTTAGTATCTATTGGCTGTGTAAAATAATATGAATAAAAATAGGAATATTTTTGCATGTTTTATTTGGTATCCTTTTTTGTAATTTGCTCTATAATCTAACGTTAAGTACTGATTTTAGGACAGGGGTTTGAATTCTTGTCACAATTTTCGTTTATTTTCTATCACTTATTATATAGACATATTGGACCCGTTTTTACGACAATTGCGTGGACGCAAGAGCATAAAATTTGGCACACTTCTAGTGTATGTGTAGGAGAAGTGCAGAACGCCAATATTTTTCAATAATAATGCATATAAAGTACATTAAATCAATAAATACAACATTACTCACACTACCATGCATTTGACACACACAAACAAATATATTGATGATAAAGATAAATATCACAGATGGCTCACTAAAAAATTTGGAAACAAAGTAGTTCATCTTGAGAAATGAAGATGGCGTTCTTATCAACAAGATATTAAAATTTATTATGGTCGAATTACGACCAATGGGCGACCACTAGTATTAATAAATAACAAAACATAATGTGAAGCCAAAAAGGAACTAAGCGTATGTAATCAGCGTGAAATGAAAACAATAGAATTATGAATTGCAGAAACTCTATATATAGCTTGACCTACTGTAGTGGGGACGAACAACGAATAGTGCTCAACTGCAGTTTCAATTTGTCACAATTGTTTTATTTATGTATGGAGAAATGTGATTAATAAAAATTGACAAAATATAGACTTACATATCAAATTATGCTATCCACTGTAAGTATCTATTTTGTAACTACTATATATATATATTTAAAAGTGGTGAACTAGATGTGTGGCCTTGTGTACAGTAAAAAACCACAATAACATCTTGACCACAACAATAATGTTGTTAAGGATTTTTTTATGTGATAAGGCAGCCAAGATATCCGGGGCAAGGCTTGGAACCGGTACGAAAAGTAGAGGTTCTGTACCGGTATTTAGCGGTTCTTGCCATTTCGATACCTTGATACCGGTTCCAAAGTCGGTACCGGTACTTCTTATACCGGTATCTAAAAAGTACCTGTACTAATACCTATAAAAACCGATATCCAATTATACCTTAATTTTTAGCGGTATTTAGCGGTTCTTGCCATTTCGATACCTTGATACCGGTTCCAAAGTCGGTACCGGTACTTCTTATACTGGTATCTAAAAAGTACCTGTACTAATACCGATAAAAACCGATATCCAATTAAGGTACCCGTTAAATACAAGTGCGACGTTGCCAATTTTACTTTTTAGGTATCGGTATTATTTAATCTCTCATGAAGGAACAGATGTATCTTTGATTGAAGAATAAGTGATAGTAGGTAATACATTTTCTAGTACTGGTATTATTGAAACAATACCCTTTAACCAACAGTACCGGTACTGAGTCTGGTACCGGTACAAACAGTACAGGTAACGCCTTGGTATCGGCATTGCTTCAAGGTCATTAATACCAGTTCCTAAAAATACCGGTATTTCAAGCCTGACCCGGGGCCTATAGACACCATAGATGTTGTACGTGCGTCGCTGTCTTTTAGCCAAGGTTTTAAGTCTACTCACCGTCCATTCTACCCTCCGGACCGGAACATGACATTGTCATTGTGACGGCAGTAATAAGTAAAACAGTGGATCCCTATCCGGTCCAATTGCTGCACAGCACTCTTCCAGTAGTGGCCTTGTTGGCAATGACCCATTTAACATTTGCTCGCCTCTTACGAGCTGCCTGGCTCGGATCAAAATGAGTTTATATGTAAAAAAAATAGAAAGAGGCAGCAAATAAAGTATACCTACCGAGTCACATAAATATGGAACTCTTGTCTTCGATATGGTTATTTTAACCCGTTCAGTGCCTTAGACGCGAGTTCGCGTTCTAGCAAACTTTTGTTCCGGTGCTATGGACGCGCATTCGCGTTCTTATGTGGATTGTCTTGTTTTTCCTCATTTCAAGAGTAAATAATCAGAAATTGAAAGTATACATACATCTAAATTCAAAGTTAACAGTCTCAAAGCGGCTCCTGGATATAACATGAAATTTTAAAACTATTTAAATAATTGATTTAACACACCATGCCTTGGACTCATAATCGCGTCCAGTTCATAAAACAAACCAGGAGTGACAAACTGTTCAACGCGATTTATATTTTTTTATAAAAATACTCAATAATAATCTGTTTGCGATGGCACTGTAATTATAATAATAAAAAGGACCGTGGTTCTGAAAAGATATGTGCGATGAAACAGAAAATCTTCTGTTCTCCAAATTAACCGATTTTTTTGAATTACTATATATTTCTTTGATCAGCATCAAATCTTAATAGGTCATTAGATACAAACTGGCCGAATTGTGTGCATCCATGCAAATCTGTTATGAAGGGTACTCGTACAATATTTTTGTGCATGTAGCTATGTCCTTAAATTTCTTTTAAGGCTTGAAAATTCCATCATCTGAGTATGAAGAAAGCGCGACTTAATTTTTTTCTGGTACAACTAGTAATAGACATTTAACCAATTAAATTTAACTTACAACTGTTTAATATTTTTTCAAAGACACTTATTAAATACTTAGCTAGTAATAAGAGAATTGCCTCCAAATTTGTTCACAACCAAGGCAAAAATATTCAAAAATGGGAGCCGCAACGAATCGGTTAACAAAAAAGTAATATCAAATGAAATTAATACGAAAAATAATGTATAGTTTACAACCCCTGATTTTTATATTATTTTTGTCTCCATACTACACCAATATAATTTAAAAGTATGAAGCCATTTGGGAAGAAACTAGCAATTTTAGATAGAATTTCAGTTCAATTTGCCGAAAACGCGAATTCGCGTCAAACTTACTTTATTGGAGGTGCCGTGGACGCGATGTCGAGTCCAAGTATCGTTACCGCGTTTAGCGCAAAGCATTCGGTACAAGTTCATAGTATTGGCTAAGGCAATGATTAGATAAGAAGGTGCTGGTGGTTGTCATAATAGCCTGTAAAATACGCTCTATATTTTTTTTATGATATTGGAAGGCAAGCAAGCAGTCAGATTTCCTGATGGTAAGAAATTGCATGCTGATGCCATCTGCAGATGAATCTGTCTACGTGTAGAGGGGGCATAAAGAGTATTGACATTCCTTGGTGTTCATCATTATCTTCAATGTTTAACATAAATATTATACTCAACACGCGAGAAACTTTAATTTAGTTCAGGTAAGTTCAATTACTTTACAATTTGTGCGTAAAATTCAGGCAAAGAGTTAGCGCCAACAGAATTGACACCCCAATTATTGACACTATATGTACTCGTTTGCAGATGCTGCTAGGCAGGTAATGTACTCTGTTGAATGCTGCTTCCAGTAATACGAAGAACCCTAAATATCTGTCACCAAAGAGTATTTAAATACTACGTAATAAGAGGCGGGACTTCCATAGATACATAGCGAATCCGAATTTGTTTAAAGTTTACTTGAAATAGTATATATAACCCGTATAATTTGAAAGTAAGTCTTAAGGCCTTCAGATATAAGGCAACTAGTGTCATGTAATTTGGGCGAATAAAAAACATAGCAAACTTATTTTTGTTATTTTTTTATATGAAAGTTGCGCTAAACTGTCACTTCTTTCTTTCTTTCTGTCTTTCTTTAAGTATTGGCCTTCACGTTAGCATTTTGCCATTAGTCAAGTAGAAATTTGCTTCAAATTTTACATCAATTTTAACAAATTGTAATTAGTCATCAGTCACAACTCAATTGTCAGTTAGTTAGTCAGGCTCTTGGGTAAAGCGATGGCCTCATTACCCAAGCTCATAATAAGGTTTGGCGGTAATCTGATTTCTTCCTGATTATTTCATTTCTGCACTTTCACTGAACGATATTGTACAAAATGCCACCAAAATTAACTAATTTCACTCAATAAAACAGGAAATTCAATAATTATGAAAAAACTTTGACTGTCTTTTCTCTCGATGGCGCCTAAACTCGAACTGTCACTTGCTAGGTAGCTTTATTTAATGACTACAGATTAAAATAATTTTATTTTACTACTGGCAATTCTGATTCTATATAAGACACATTCAGCCTTTTTACAAAAGTCAATTAGGTACCTATGTTCTCATAAGATCAAGTGACGTTAAAAGATATCACTATACTATATGTACTTTAGAGTCGTTATTTTACAATTATTTCAGTCAATAATATAATGTGCTACACAACTGATTTGTAATTCGATGACTAATAAAACTAATATGTCATAAGACGTAAGGCGTGGGAAGATAATTTATTTGACACTTGATTCGTAATTGCAACACCAGTTTGATGACTGATTTAACAATTGTTTTGTCGCGAGGTGTCGAAAGGAAATAAAAATTACAAATTATCTGAGTGCCATTTTAATTTTTTCAGTGCAAATTTAATGAGAAATGATATTTTCATTGATATGTGATAAAAAAAAGTGCCAAAACATCTACAATAGCTCGTCAAAATGCTGGGAAACAGTCAAGATTGATACATAAATTTGTGCTCATTAAAAGTTATTTTTTATAGTGTTATTGCACTTTGTGATCAAGATGCCGAGGGGAGAGCATAGACCAAGTGTTTTATTATCTCGGGATGAGAACGAGCAGGTGTTTAATCTCATTGGACCTAAATGCCAGGTAAGTAATTTATGAACTTGAGGACATTCTTAGCCGTATTTTCAGTTCCGAATCTATATCAGTCTTTTATCAGACGTTCTGCTATCGATAAACGTTATTTGTGATATGATTTGATACACGAGACTTTTTTTCATAGTAATTTTATGAGTCGCTCTGTTAAACTAAATAGTTTATCACTGTTGATATATTTGAGTAATGCATGTCTTTTATCCACTCCAAAAGACATGCAATGTATGTTTATTGGTAGGTTACAGGATGGTAGACATCTGCAACCACCCAGCTAACAATACTGTCTCATCTATTACTAGTGCCTTAACTTCAGTGCTTTTCATTTTTATTTTGATTAAGTAGGTCCTAGTTTAAACAACAAAATAGCAAGAAAGTAAATGAAATTTCCTGGCTTTAGATTGGCAATACACAATTTCATACTTTATTGTCTATTAGCAATATGTATCTATTGCTACTATCAGGCAATTCGTTTACTTGTTGCCCTTCCAATAGATAGAGAAATTTCATTCTAATTGAGACATTGTTTTATTTTTATATAATAACAATTTCTAACAAATCAATAAACAAGATATCTTACTCCTACTAATGTTCTGAATGCGAAAGTTTATGATGATGGTTAAAAGAGTAGATGTTTTTAAGTCTGTTACTTTAAAATACTGAATGGATTTAGATGAAACTTCTCAGTATGATGGTTTATACACCAGAATAACATAAAACACAACATACAATTTATAAGGTTTTTTTTACATGTAATTGGAACACCATCAAAGCCATGGATGGAACATTGTTAAATTAACATTTAATAATTTTAACAGATACAGATATTCTTTTTTATAATTAAAATTAGTTTACTTTGTTTTCAGTTATAGTAAACCGTTTTTCATATTATGATAGTTTTGATTGTAAGTAAGTAAGTATGAGTAAGTATCTTCACACCCATATCCTCAAAGAGGTAGGTAGAGGCACAACAAAAGGCACTCACGACTAGCCGAACACACTAAGTCTCACAATGTGATAGGTGGCAAGCCTATTGCCAACTGGGCATATATCCAATCTTGAGCAACATTTTTATTTATTAGAAAATTGGATAATCCAAATTTTTTGAGTGATTTGGCTTATAATTACTTGCCTAGCTGAAAGTGCTCATGGCTATTTTTAATTAAATTAACTTTAATCGATTTTTTTTCATCACTTTCGTTCTTCTGATAACCAAATGAATTTTATTTCACGGTTAGTTTTTAACACACAGAATATGCCTCAGTAGGCTTGCCTACTCATTTTTGTGTATAGCTACCTGGCAAACAGATGTGAACAGGTAAGTCAATATAGGTGACTCCATCGTTCTGCAAACTTATCAAAAGCTATATCAAATTTTAGATTATTTTATTACAAAATCAGTTATATAGACTTGCCTGCAAAAAATCATACTTAAAGCATACATAATTTAACTAAAAATAGCCATGAGAACTTTCAGATAGGCAAATGATTATAGGCATAATTGTTTATAAATTATATTTGATAAAAAATATGTCTCATCTGGTTATCAGATCGGTGAAGGTAGATCTCCCACCTGTATCGAACCCAGGACCTCATGAGACCACAGAGGCAATTTGATTGTGCAAGTTTATTATTTGGGCATATGAATTGGTACAGTAGGTGTACTTATGATCCTAGACTAAAATACTAAAAAAAAAAGTAAAAAAAAAGTATCTTCACGCCCATATCCCCGAAGAGTTAGGCAGAGGCACAACCAGGGCACCCACGACTAGCCGAAGATACTAAGTCCCACAATGTGATAGGTGGCTAGCCTATCGCCAACCGGGCACATATCCTATCCCGAGCAACATTTTTTTTTATTAGAAAATTGGAAAAACCCAATATTCTTATTGTTGCCCGACCCGGGATTCGAACCCGGGACCTCATGCAGTCAAGTCCAACAACTGAATTGTTAGATCACAGAGGCGACACTAACTAAAATACTATACTTGACTAGAAGCAAATAAATAACTTGATGTCATTGTCAATTTATGACAATCCTTTTTATTAACAACATCTGAAAATTGAGATATCTGAGATTGTATTTGTTCACCCCTTTATATTAAAAATAAATTTATATTAATAGTCAGCAATATGTTAGAAATATTAATTGTTTTTATTATGACTTTTGTAGCATATCAGGCATAGATAATTAATAATTAAATTACTTCTCCTGACCCTTCTCTTGCACATGCACATTTAAAATAATTTGGTATCAACTGTATAATAAATGTATATCAACATTTACATATAGTCACAAAACTGAATTTCAGTATGTATCTCTACCAGCATTTTAAGCAGTGCATGTATAATATGTATTTATTGTTGTAGTGCTTATCTATGAGCAGATGAGCATTTACATCATAAACAAAGATTAGTGCTAGTACTTTTACCTATAGTGTTACTAATGAGGCCCTTTTACAGTAACACCTGGATGTATAGAACTCTGAAATCTACTTTCTAAATAACTGGCTGAAGAGTATTTTATTAGGTAAAACTTAATACAAAATATGTCTTCACTATATCTTATAAAACAAAGTTGCCTGGTGGTGTCAATATGTTAGGCGGTTTATGAGAAACTCAAAGTTAAAAACAGACCGCCTCGTTGGTCGAGTGGCTAGCGTACTCGCGTAACTGCATCAACAAACTGCGAGGCTTGGGTTCGATTCCTGACAGGGGCAGGCATTTGTGTGATGAACATTGTCTGCATTTCCGGGTCTGGGTGTTTATTAAATGTATTCTGGTATCTATTTAAGTATTTCTATGTAATAGTACCGTAGACTAACAACCATAACACAAGCATATAATTTGCTTACTTTGGGGTTATATTCAATTTGTTTAACTTGTCCAGGGATATTTATTGATTTATTATTTATTTATATTATGGTTTTCACATTATGGTTCTGTATAAATATATTAAAATATGATATTTGTTACAACATGTTTAAAGCTTTGATCAAATCAAATTTTTTATTTGCCATAGGTAGTATATCATACTTTTATCATCATCATACAATACAGACTCAGATAGAAAAAACAATTACAATAATTAGACAGAGAGAATCCACAAATTGTTAAATCCATTAAACATTTAAATAGTGAACAAATAATTGTACTTCAAAATAATTACTATAAAAAAATTCAAATGTAAATATAATTACAATTAAATAAATGAAACCATAATTGTCACATGATTGCCAAAAAAAATACAAAATAATAAAATATCTCTAAAAATGTAAAATAGGAAGAAATGTAAAAATAATTTAGATATGTTGTATAAAACAAAAGAAAAACTACCAAAATTATATGTAAACAAATTGACAATCAATCAAAGGTGATACATAAAATATAATAATAAAAATGTCTATAGTCAATATTACTTGTCGTCAGTTAGAATTGCAAATTAATTTACATCCAAAAAACAAATACAAAATCCACAAATCAAAATCATAAATTCATACAAGAAATAATAATATTGAAATGTAGATTATTTTTCAAAAGCTAAAAATTTTTGTCATAAATAAAATCTGGAACCCTTGTGTAATAGCCCTTTGATATAGTTTTTGTTTTATCAAATTTTTAAATTTATGATATGGTAGATCAAAAATTTCACTTGGTAACTTGTTATAAAATCTAGCAGATTGACTCAAATTATTTATGCAGTGTTTTTGATCACTTTTATAATTATCAAAAACACTGCACAAATACTTCGAGATATTTTTGTTATAACAAATGCAAGGTGGAGTGTTCCTTTTTCAGATAAAATGTTTCAGAAAAGGTCCTTGATAGCAATATGTCCACATTTAAGGACAAACTTTAGCTTAACATACCAATTAAAAAACTATGATTGTGCAGCTACTGATACAGTACACTCACAACAATAAATTCATCACAGTTATGATAACCTCCAGTAAGCTTACCTGAAACTCCTCCAACAGCACTACACCAGTGCCATTTATTCCATCAGGTGTGCCAGTGTATAGCAATTTGTAGCCACACCCAATGGTCCTATAACTGTTACCCTTCCAACAATTTACTAGCAGGTAATACACTAGCAGGTGTGGAAAAGAGCTAGTGAAGTCTGTGAGAGTCAGTTTTTTTTTGCCTAAAGTCAGTAAATGTCAGTATTATGACAAACAGGTGCTGGTTTCTGTAGATTATGGTAACAAAAGGAAGGAAGGAGAAGGAGAGTCCCTTAAAAATTTCTGAACATATAAGCATTTATTTCTTTTGACTTTCTAAAACACCTTTCTTTAAGAATTTGTTCTATTAGCCCCTTTTTTAATATACATAGTATGTATCTTTAAGGCTATACTCCGATTTAATGCAAACATAAGGAGCAAAGTCTCTGCTTGTACATGGCTGCATTAATATGAACTACAATTAAGTCATGAATATGCTTTTCCCAAGAGCTATTGTGTTGCTCTAAAGCAGCCTTTCCCAAAGTGGGCGATAACGCCCCCTTGTGGGCGCTGGAAGCCTAGATGGGGGCGGTATAAATCTTGAAAAAAATGTTTTTTTTTTAAACTAGGCGCAACAAATATGTTATTGAGGTTATTGACAAGAAAAAAGCGCTACAAAACAACTGATTTTCAAAGTGGGCGTTACATGAAATAAGTTTGGGAACCTCTGCTCTAAAGTTTAGATATTTTAATAAACTTTTTCGAGGAATAGATTAAGTGTCTGTAGATATGTTGCATAAAAAAAGTAATCTGACATCACTAAAACTTTTATTATCACCAGTAATTTAAAAAAAATAATTTGTGACAAAATGGTAACCCTTTGAAGATTATATAAAAAAGTCGATGATAGCATATCTTCTAAGGTTGACTTACTAATCCATTTTATGGTAATTGCTAGCAGTTTCTAACAAATATTCGTTCACAAATGAGTTTTATAAGCATCATATTATTTCTCATCTAAATAAATATTATTCACCATAAGTATTTAGTTTTGTACAAACTTGCCCTTGACATTATTTCTTTTCAGTGAATATTTTAGGAGGTATCATAGTTTTTAAAGAACAACAAAAGCAAAGCAACAAAATAACTCTGCCTGCATTTGTGATGATACTGTACTGACTGCCTCCCGGCAAGTATCACTTAAAATTTTACGTACTATCACTTAGTTTATAATTGGGAAATTTGCTTAATTTAATTTCAATTTCATAAAAAGATTAATCAGAAACAACAAATTATATTATGTTCATCAGTATGTACTATTACTATTTTTAACAATATACTTACTGCAAAAGCAGATTCTTTGTTTCTGTGTTTTTGGAATTCTTACGACTAAGAATGCAAAAATAAATAATGTTTTAAAAACTAAAAAATGCTTATGGCTTTTATATCAGCTGAACTAAAAAGAAAAAAAAATCTATAACTTCAAAAAAAAAATATTTCAGTTGTTTCTGACAAATATAATCCATATTAACAGCTAATTATAGTTTAATAGATTTGGTAGTAAATGGTCAGTCATTTTGAAAGTTTTTGTCAGTAAAAATCAGTATTATTGGCAATGGAATCAGTTTTCTCTCCTGCATTATCCAATTCTCTACTATCTCTGAGTGCCAAAGTTCCATATTGCAAATTTTTTATGCATATTGCGGAATTTTGTTTGGACTATCGTCTTTAACTGTGCTTATCTGGGTCACGGTAGCCCTCGTCCACTTCTCTTTGCAGAAGCAGGGCACGCCGGCAACCAGATTTTCACTTGCTGTCTTTTTCTTTCTTTTTTTTTTATGATATTGAAAAACAA
>NJDC01001917.1:161823-172105 GCA_002245475.1 Calephelis virginiensis | reverse complement strand
GTTCTTGGAATTCTTACGACTAAGAATGCAAAAATAAGTAATGTTTTAAAAAACTAAAAAATGCTTATGGCTTTTATATCAACTGAACTAAAAAGAAAATAAAATTTCTATAACTTCAAAAAAATGTTACGAGAAATATATTTTATTGTTTAAAAGCTATATAAATGGTATATTTCAGTTGTTTCTGACAAACATACTCCATATTAACAGCTAATTATAGTTTAATAGATTTGGTCAGTAAATGGTCAGTCATTTTGAAAGTTTTTGTCAGTAAAAATCAGTATTTTTGGCAATGGAATCAGTCGTCTCTCCTGCATTATCCAATTCTCTACTATCTCTGAGTGCCAATGTTCCATATTGCAAAGCGGAATTTTGTTTGGACTATCGTCTTTAACTGTGCTTATCTGGGTCACGGTAGCCCTCGTCCACTTCTCTTTGCAGAAGCAGGGCACGCCGGCAACCAGATTTTCACGTGCTGTTGGAAAGCAAACAAGCAGACGGATTTTCTGATGGTAAGAAATTCACGCCACCTAGAGACACCAAAGTTGGTAATGGTGCGTTGCCAACCTGGGTCGGGCTGTTAGGCCTTGAGCAAAAGTAAGTTTACCAGCTACCTTACCCTCCGAACCGGAAAACGTCATGACGTTCTGGCTACAGGAATAGGTAAGGCAGTGGTACCAATCCGGATGAATCGCTGCAAAACTCTACCACCTAGTCAGATGTCACGGTGTTAGTGACGGTAAGCCTATGCTCGCTTTTACGAGCTGCCTGGCAGGAAGGCAGATGGTCTATTCTGCAAAGAAGCCGGGACCAACATGGGGGAAATTTTCTTTAACTATTGTTTTAATTTTAGTTTCTTTTGTTTTAGTTTATGTAGCATATTTTGCCATTAGTCAATTTGAAATTTGCATCAAGTTATGATTTAACTAAATCGATTTTATATTATTCAAAATTAGTAATAAGTCTTCAAAGAAAGTCATCCCAGGGTCTTGAGTAAAGTGGTGGCTTCATTACTAAAGCTCATTTAATGGGATTCGGCGGGAACAAGGATAATTAATTTCTTCATGATTATTTCATTTGTGCCCTTTCACTGAATAAAATCGTAAAAAAAGCCACTAAAATTGAATAGTTTCACTTAATTTAAACGCGAAATTCAATAATTATGAAATTCATCTTTTCTCTCGATAGCGCCAAAACTCCGTGCTTCCATTCATACGATTAAGCATTTGTAAATTTACCGGAGCGATGGCCACCTGACCTTCGAAATCCTCAGTCTCCCAGGAAAAGGAAAACCTTCTAGGAAAAGTTCTGAAGCAACATGACGTAAATATAAACAAAATATAAATATTATTTGTAATATAGCCATGGAGAAAATACACGAGAGTTAAGTAGGTATGAAGTACTTTAGTGGCTGCGAAAGTAGAAAGTATCCCATTATTCTTATTACGACTTGTCAGTTCATTTGATGTCCACCGTGTTATTTGCGACGGTTACGTGAAATAATAGCGAGCTACGATCATAAAAAGCTGGTTTGTTCAAGGTACTAGTTAGGGCTACCAACCGTCCCGCTATATTGCGGGATGGCCCTGTTTGTAGGACATTTTAAAGGGGCGTCCCGCAAGAAGTATGTGCGTGAATATCCTGCTTCTCGAAATTATGTGCGCGCACATACTATTTCATGCTTACAAATTAAAAAATCGTTATAAATACCAAATCTCAAGAAAATAGTATGCCCATTTAAAAATAAGGCTAAAGATGTCATTGTTACGTGTAAAATACATTAAAAGTATTAATTATTTATTGAAATAGGTGTTTTATTTTACGTCTCATTTACGAAAATAAAAATCATTTTTGGTCTCGAAACAAAGTTTAGTTGGATCCCGCTTTTTGAATCTTGGTTCCACATTTGGAATGGAACCATTATGTCCCGCAAATTCGTTAATAAGTTGATCCTTTCTGAAGATCCTACACCAGACAATAACCAATACAACAAAAAAAGAATTAGCAAAATTGGCCCATTCCTTCAAGCGTCATGCGCTGACAATGCGAAATGGGGATCAATTTTAGGGTTCCGTAGCCAAAGGTTAAAAGACGGAACCCTTATAGAGTCATCATCTCTGTCTGTCTGTCCGTCCGAATGTCTCAACCATTTTTTTTTTCGAAACTACAAGATCTATGCTGTTGGAACTTGGTAAGTAGATATATTCTGTAAACCCCATAAAGATTTTCAAGCAAAAATAAAAAAAATGACAGTAAATGTTGGGGGGTTCCCTATATTTAGAACTAAAACTCAAAATACTTTTTTCATCAAACCTATTGGGTATAAGTGTGGAGTATCTATCAATAGGTTTTCAAAAATGATATTGAGGTTTCTAATTTATTTTTTTCTTAACTGAATATTTTGTTTGAGAGACACTTCCAAAGTGGTAAAATGTGTCCCCCTGTAACTTCTAAAATAAGGTACCGATAAAACTAAAAAATATATTTAATGTACAATAGCCTGCAAACTTCTACCCAAAATTCGTTTGAACGAGATCTTGTATTTTTTATTAGATACTGTAACACTATCACTTGAAGTAGTTGTTTTTCACTGTCAAAAGAATCGCTTTTAGCATACGTCTTTTAATATAATGTATTTTATATTTTAAAAAATCGCGCACATTGCTGAAGAGATGTAAACTGCAACTATTGTAAAGTTTACATAATATGAACTTTTATATTAACTGAAACAATTTTTATATCATGATTGCTGCGTACGGAACCCTTCATGGGCGAGTCCAACTCGCACTTGGCAGCTTTATTATACGAGGATGGATTGAAAAGTACTTGGCCTAACGCAGATCCATTCAATTCTAAAAATCAAATCTACTCACATTATTTAATTCACTTCAGAGTAGATCATTGCTTGAAGTTCGAAACGTGTGCAATAATTAGTTGTGATTAAATTTTTTAACAAAGCAATCGGACAGGAGTTTTGGCGCCATCGAGAGAAAAGATGGTCGAAGTTATTTCATAATTATTGAATTTCGTGTTGATATTGAGTGAAATTAGTCAATTTTGGTGGCATTTTGTATAAATTTGTTCAGTAAAAGAGCACAAATGAAATAATCATGAAGAAATTAGCGTATCGTGTATTTCCTCGTTGCCGCCAAATCTCATTACATGAGCTTGAGTAAACAGGCCACCGCTTTACCCGAGAGCCTGACATGACTTCCTGACGACTTAGGACTGATGACTATGAAAATTAATTGAAATTGATATAAAATTTGATGCAAATTTATACTTGACTAATGGCTAAATACTAACGTGAAGGCCAAAACCTAAAGAAAGAAAAGAAAAGCAATCGGACATACTTTTTGCAAATAGAGCAAATCGAGCAGAGTGCCGTCTTTAAGTATCTCCGTAAGAAGGGGCTATCACCGGAACCCATCCATGATAATATATATGGTCAGTACAGGGGATTCTGTTCTATCTTATTCAACCGTCAAAAATGGGTAGGGAATTCAAGCGTGTCGGTCAAAGTAGGTCTGACTGTCTGTTGCTCTTGTATGACTAAACCGCTGAATCTGTTTTGATGAAACTTGATATGCAATAAGCCAAAGATTCAAGTTTAAACATAGGGTTTTTTTTTTCCTAAAATCAACCCCCAAAGGACTATAGGTAAATGGGGATGAAATGTTGTGTGAAAATCGTATCTATTTTACGCTGACGCAGTCGCGAGCAAATATCTATATATAATAAGAAATATTTATATTTTAAGTTAATATGATTCGGTGTTCTTTCCAGTCGTTATCGAGTTTTGACAAGGCTAACGAAAAGTAATTGATTTTTATACATGTAAAATAATTATAGATATCTACATGTAAATGTATTTTCGAAATGTAATATTAAATAACTTTTATTTATTACTTTTTTTATTATTATTTGCCTATATCAACGATGTTCATGGTAGAAGCACAGTAAGATTTACATTGTCTTTGGTAATGGCCAGTCCCCATTTGTATATATGTCACGTTTTTCACATTAATACGTTTGTATTGATGAGACAATATATATAGTGTTATTGCTTGTTCGTTTCTCGTTTACTACTTTGTAAAAGTGGAAATTGCAACATTCTGCGGTTTTCGATTACTTTATAGTTATACTAGCAGTTTCACGCAGCTTCGCCTGCGTAACTTGACTTCTACTGCACCGATTTTGATGAAACAAAGCCCATGTCACTCAGGGATAATGTAGTATTCCAAAGGTAAAATAATTTTTGTAATAGGTCCAGTAGTTTCGGAGCCGATTCATTTCAAACAAGCAAACAAAAAATCAAACCTTTCCTCATTGTAGTATTAGTATAGACAAGTTGTTCCGGCGAACTTCGTTCCAACCGTTCAGTTTGTATGGAAGGTATTTTTATTTAAGCACTTGCCCTGTGCTCGGATTAAATTTCTATAGTCTGGTCGAGAAGAGAGTTTCCTGTGAAAAATAGTTCTTGTAATCGTAAAAATATGGTTGTTAGTAATTTGAATTCGGAAAAAAAATCAGAGTAATTGGAATTTTAGAATAATCCCGCTCTAAAAAATTACAATGGTTATAAACAAAAACCGAGGAGAAAAAAGTAGTTGTAGCTGTAACTCGAAAAGTATTAAAGATAATTGAAATAAAAAATAAAAAAAATGTTTTTGAATAGCCCAATGATTAATTAACAAAATTGTTGAATTATAAAACCCGTAAAATCAATAGTTTACAAGATATAAGCATTGAAAAATGCAGATGATGCATTTTTTTATAAACGAATGCATGTAAAAAAAAAGGTACTACAGATATCGAGCATATTAAAAATGTATCGCATAGATAAATTAATTGTTTAAAAGATTGACTTGAATGTCAAAGACCGTATAACCGATACTTTAGAAGTTATAACAACTTATAAATAAACATATTAGGTACGGCTCATACTTAGATAGGAAAAAAAAATTCAAAATTAAATAAATTATAGAAAAAAAATTAACCACTCTAATGCACACAGCTGTATTTAGAATTATTAAGACTAACGGAAAAAAAATAAAATATTCCGAATTTGTTTATAACAAATTGTTTATAAAGAAAACAATGAAAATTTGATTGGAAAAAAAAATGTTATTATATTAAGAGCAGCAAATTATGATTTTAAAACAAATCCGATTCCTTAATTAATAATTGAAAGGTCGGATGAATAAAAAAATATTTATAAACAATTAAAAATTGTTTTAAAGAAAAAAGAAAAAAAACGAGAAATAGGTATATCTCGTGCGTGAAATATATCGATGTGTGCTTCCTAACTCTGCCGATGCCACCATACCTACTGGGATTGTTTAGCCGTAAATGGCTTTTTTTATGATATTGGAAGGCAAACAAGCAGACTGATTTCCTGATGGTAAGAAATTCACACCCTCTAGAGACACCAAAGGTGGTAATGGTGCGTTGCCAGCCTGAGGCCGAGATGTTAGACCTCGAGCAAAAGTAAGTTTAGCCGGTAAACTTTATTTAGTTAAACCTTACCCTCCAAACCGGAACACGTCATGACGTTATGGCGGCAGGAATAGGTAAGGCGGTGGTACCAATGGTCACGGTGTTAGTGACGGTAAGCCTATGCTCGCCTTTTACAAACTGCCTGGGTTAGGAAGGCAGATGGTCTATTCTGCAAAGGAGCCCACAACAACACGGGAAAAACTGGGTTTCGTTTGATAACTATTTTCTCATTCGCAATTGTTATGAACGATAAAGTCGATGGCATATTATTCACAGGGGACCTGGCTCTCAGCCTGGCAGTTCTTAATAGACGAGCGATAGAATAACCTATACGTTAAATTTGTAGTTGTGGTTTTGTGCAGAAAATTCCTGGTTAGGGGAGGTGCCGTGCGGTGGACACTTAATATCTATTGCTGCCGACATAATGACAATGTCATATTACGGTTCTTAAGACAAAGTAGCCCAGACTTGCACAAAAAGCCTAACGGGCCACAGAACAGCGACGTAGTGCACCATCTATAAAATATAAGATGGAAAATAAGCCTTTATTTTGCTAAATAAATAAAGGCTTATTTTACATCTGTTATAATAAATTTCCCCAAAGTAACGCCTGATTCAATGATCTGATTCAATGATGATGATGATGATATATATCTTCAAGCCCATATATCTGAAGAGAAGTATCTGGTAGGCAAAGAATCAGGGAATCCACGAGTAGCCGAAGACGCTAAGTCCCACAGTGTGATAGGTGTCAAGCTTATCACTAACCTGGCACATATCTAATCCCGGGCAACGTTGGTATTATTTGAAAATTGAAAAAAACAGAAGTCAAATCCAACACCAGACCACAGAATCAATCATCAACATCTCTAGTTAAAAGGAATTTCCTAAATGTAGCCCAGTTCGAGGACACAGGTTTGTAATACCAGCGATTAGGTTACTAGCATCCTATCTTTTAAGTTTTTTATGATATTGGAAGAAAAACAAGCGGATGCATTTCCTGATGGTAGGAAATTCTCCGAAACCTGCGTGTTTGTATGAAAAGGGTAATGAACGTGAAGGAAGCCAGACAGGTTTGTCCGGGTCGTGAGGTCTGGCACTGGATACTCTCTGCCTACCCCGTAAGGGACTTGGCGTGAAGATGTGTTAGATATTCAAGCCGCTTAGAGACACCAAAGGTATTAACGGTGCGTTGTCAACCTGAGGCCGAGGTGTTAGATCTCGAGCAAAAGTAAGTTTCCCGGGCCGGTAGACTTGCACAATAGGCTTAACAACCCGGTCAGTTTTGTCTCTTAGCAGGAGTGCTATGTTGTCATGTTAAAGGTATAGTCCCCAAAACTGACGTGTTTGTTAAAAAACGATTTACTTATGTGGATAAGGCTATATAGGTATCTTGCTAGGAATAGTGGCACATTAATTGCACTCGATACTCTTCGTCTTCTTGCAAGGGACTTTGTGTTAACATGTGAACTCGTATTTATTTATTTATTTAACACTTTATTGCACACAAAAACTAAAATACACAAAATACACGAGAAGTTAAAAATGCACAAAAGGCGAGCTTATCTCTAACTAAAGAAATTTCTTCCAGCCAACCCAAAAAAAAAATAAGCTGTGAAAATAAAATAGAAGGCATCGTGTACAAAACAGTTAACTATAGCTATACTTAGAACGAATAAATAAAAATATACTAATAAAGTGTGTAAAAAAAAACAGGTACAATTATAATTATTAAAATATCTTAGTAGGATAATATATGAGTATGTTATTGTGTCAACGATAAGTAATGTTCCCTCAATATCTATATATTATATTATAATAAAATAATATGTCCCGTCTGACTGATTCATCATCGCCGAACAAAAACTGTTAATTACAGCCATGAAATTTGGTGAGTAGGGTTATTTTATTAAGTAGACACCCACTAAGGACGGAATTTTGGAAATTCTCCGTGTTGGTCCGGGCTCCTTTGTATAATAGACCATCTGCCTTCCTTGCCAGGCAGCTCGTAAAAGGCGAGCATAGGCTTACCATCACTAACACCGTGACATCCGACTAGGTGGTAGAGTTTGGCAGCGACTCGCCCGGATTGGTACCACCGCCTTACCTATTCCTGCCGCCATAACGTCATGACGTGTTCCCGTTCGGAGGGTAAGGTAGCCGGTAAACTTACTTTTGCTCGAGGCCTAACATCCCGGCCTCAGGTTCGCAACGCACTATTACCACCTTTGGTGTCTCTAGGCGGCGTGAATTTCTTAACATCAGGAAATCCGTCTGCTTGTTTGCCTTCCTATAACATAAAAAAAAATCTTCCCCTAAGGGGCTGAAATAGGGGTTCTAAGTTTGAATGGAAGAATGGAAGACCTTAATTTTTTAAGTTAGAACCGCGAGTTTATTTTTGGGATACTTATTAAAAATGAGTAGATACGTATTAAAGCGTTTCTGGATATTATACACCTAAGGGGGTGAAATGGGAGTTGAAAGTCCTTATTATTTATTAATTCTCCGAAACCGGCGTGTTTGTATGAAAAGGGTTATAAATGTGATGGAAGCAAGACAGGTTTGTCAGGATCGTGAGGTCTGGCACTCGATACTCTCTGCCTACCCCGTAAGGGACTTGGCGTGAAGATATGTATGTATGTATGTATGTAAAGTCCTTATTAATGGGCTGAAAATAAGAAAATATATTAACTGCCACGCGAGCGAAGCCGCGGGTAACATCATGACTTGTTATAAGTGAGTAAATAATGTTTAATTTGTTCACGTCTGTTGGTGTGGTAATAAATGCGTAAGAAGAAGATAAACATACACCTTGTTACTTAGTATTCTCGCTTAATTTGTTACGAAATTTAAACATTTATATAATGCTAGCAATTGCATTCGCCACCATCTCCATTCGTTAATTCGTTATTTAATAGCATGTGAATGGTTAAACTGCTTTTTAAATTCTCTAAGTTCTTCCCAATCACTTACGGGGAACCCATATGTGAACTAAACTTTAAAAGGCGATATTTATTAATTTATCAAAGGAAACAATTTACAAAACTCTGTATGAAATTCTTATGTACATCTTAACATCAATTTGTACATTCTAAGTCAGAGGTCTTGAAAACTGTATATCGCTTCTCCTCCTCGACGTTAGATTCGTCAAAGTCACAGCTCTATTATTTAAAATAATCCATAAATGTAGCTAATAACCATCTCGATCGCGTCAGCTTACAATAAAATGCGTATCGAAATCGGTCTATCCGTTTAAAAGTTATGACAGACATACACTCATACTCAGGACACGTCAAACTTATAACACTCCTTTTTCCGTCTTGGGTTAAAAATACCCTGTTATTTCTTAAGTGTGGGACATTAGTGTCTTCGGCTAGTCGTGGGTGCCTTGGTTGTACCTCTGCCTACCTCTTCGGGGATATGGGCGTGAAGATACTTTACTTACTTTTTTATACATTCCTTTAAGACAGTCCGCATAAATACTTCACTTCTTGTCACGCTAGGTCGTACCTAGTACGAGTCATGACGTAACCAGCCTGCTAATGCAGTTTGCAGTTGCAAATGAGTTTAAAATTGTTCTTTTCATTTTATTTTTAGTTTTTTCGTTTATCGAAAATTTTATCGATTCCGAACCATTTTAAAAAAATGGCTAGTTCTTTAGATATAACCCTGTATAAATAAATACTAATTACAAAGTTTTTTAAATTTTCTAAAATATAAAGTTGTTTCTGAAAGTCAATACTTTGCAACTTATCCTCTGGAAGGAAAAAAATCACCACCTAGAAGTTGCGTCAACCTCCTAAATAAAAACAATCATCGTCATTGGGCCAACTTCGTAGCTTGTAGTAAAGCCTCTGCAAAAAAATATTTTCTAAATTTTAATGAAAATAAGTGCTACTTCGCAAAAACATGCAGGATAGCCGAATTACGGCTACTGACTATACGAGACCTGAGGATAAAAATGACGGTATTTTATTGAAAGCGCCAATAAATAATAAAAGTATTCGCAGCATTATAAAAAACTTTGGCAAGCCCTTTTTTTGAATGACTAATCTGTTGCTATCCTTTTGGCTTTTACAAGTTCACAAGAATTTGACTTGGCGTCTTCTTCTTTTTTTATGATATTGGAAGGCAAACGAGAATATGAATTTCCTGATGGTAAGAAATTCACGCCGCCTAAAGACACCAAAGGTGTAATGGTGCGCTACAAACCTGAGGCCGGGATTATACCTTATTCTCCGAACCGGAACACGTTAACGGAAAGCACTGATGTTATGGCATCAGGAATAGGTAAGGCAGTGGCACCAATCCGGGCGAGTCGCTGTGAAACTCTACCACCTAGTAGGATGTAACGGTGTTAGGGACGGTATGCCTTTGCTAGCCTCTTACGTGCTGCCTGGTAGGAAGATGATCTATTCTGCAAAGGCGCTTGGACCGACACGGGAAACGAACGTAGACAAATAATATAAGATGAAGTACTACTATTTAAATTATGCGCTTCGACTTTGCACTTTTTACCTAATCCAAATTTAAGCGAAATGATTAATTATGTGTGATAACAACTCTATATACCTTTAAAATACATTCGGATTTCCGAAGCTTGACGAACATAGCCGAAGCTCGTAATTTAAATAGTACTACTTTACTTGATTTTTACGAGTGAGTGCAATAACTTACCATACATAAACATGGTATACGTACGGCAGTGATCAGCTATGGAATATATTGTAATCAGATCAGGTACTTGATGAGTATGCAACATATATATTTTAAGGAGGTAATA
>NJDC01001917.1:135543-161660 GCA_002245475.1 Calephelis virginiensis | reverse complement strand
ATCTTTCACTTCGTCGTGATCGGTGGGATTATATAATGTAAACTTGTGTTACATCTGAATCCCTTTCTTATAATTAGAGGCACACTTCTGTAAGGATTTACTTTCTAACGTATTTGTTATTATTATGGTTATTGTTAGCGACGTTTGCATTATTTTATTATATTATTTGTAGAAATGAATTCTTATTTCCCGTTGTATCACACGTAAACGAATGGACCGATAGCGTTAATTTTTTTTATTGTGTTAGTCATTGCTACGAGAAGGTTTTTTTATGATATTGGAAGGCAAACAAGCAGACGAATTTCCTGATGGTAAGAAATTCACGCCGCCCTCTAGATGGTAATGGTGCGTTGCCAACCTAAGGCCGGGATGTTAGGCCTCGACCAAAAGTAACTTTACTGGCTATCTTACCCTCCGAACCGAAACACGTATACGGCAAGCACTGACGTTATAGCGGCAGGAATAGGTAAGGCGGTGTTACCAATCCGGGCGAGTTGCTGCGAAACTCTACCAATAATTAGTAGATTTATGGTGTCATGGTGTTAGTGACGGTAAGCCTATGCTCGCCTTTTACGTTCATATGAAAAAAAAACAATATTTATGGTTAGAACAAGAAAACTCAGAAAAATGACGACTCTACGACGCTCAATGATGGAAATCTGGAGATGGAAAAATTGTTTGCCTTCTAATATCATAAAAAAACCTTAGGGTATTTTACGTTATTATTAATAAGAATATGGATTGAGTTTACAAAAATATGCAGAATCACGTGCTGGCGTTTTGGTTATTTTATGTATTTGCCACAGATTTTTTGATTTTATCATCTGTTATATGTAAGGTTATAAATATAAAATGCATCCTAAATTTTCATAATATTATGTCAAAAATTTAATATATTTCTTTAAAATGGGCCATGAATTCTCCATACGAAATTAATATGATGGCACAGCTGTAGAGCAGCGGCGTATAGTCCGGTGAAGTTTTAAAAACCTCGTGGTTATCAACATAATAGCTATTTCAAAAAAAAAAGATCAGCGGCTCGAGGTTTGCCACCAAACGAATATTTTCGCTGACAGCCATTTGTTAGGCACCGTCTTAATTACCGCATTGATTCTATTTATTTCTTACAGAGTCTGGCAACAGCGGTGGTACAATTGTTCACAACAGAGGGTCCTGCGCATTCGGAATGGAAAAAGAAAGACACAGGAGTCCTGTGTTTAATAAAGGACAACGGCAGAAGATCCTACTTCTTCAGAATATACTGTCTTTACCGGAAAGCAATGATCTGGGAACATGAGGTGTATGCGCAAATAGAGTACAAAGATCCGCGGCCATATTTGCACACATTTGAAGCTGAGGTAAGTTTTTTTTAGCGTTTCAACCATCGACCTACGACTGTAACTATTTCTACAAACAAATGAATTGAAATTGAGAAGGATGGGGGCGAGATAAAAAAAAATGAGTTTGCTCGACACTTTTTGATGACAGCGAACAAGCACACGCCTCATCTGATGGTAAGATAGCTGTCAAAGCTATTGTGTAATTGTACCGGCTAACTTTACCCTCAGGACCAGGTCATGACACGTATTATTCCGGCAGCAGGAATAGCTACGGCGGTGGAATCCCTAACCGAGCAAGTTTCACAGCACTCTACTACTCTTGTTGGTAACTGTCTGTCCAACCTACATTCGCTTCTAGCTGACGAGTAAATAGGTAGATGGTCTATTATGTACTCAGGGTACGTGAACCAACAGGGGGTAAACTCCAGCTATATTAGTGATAGTACCTCTATCGAGCTATTGAAGAATGTAGTCCATGGCCCCGTCACGCCTTTTTTGACGTGACGACGTCTTATAATTCGTTGGAGCCGACTGCACGCACCAAACAACGAGGCTCATGCGGCGTTAACTCGCTCTGAGTCTTTCCATTTAAGGCTTGAAGTACAATCGAGAGCGCGGAACGAGCGACAAAGAGGCACAATCGGCCTCCGTTCTTATGACGTTGTCACGTTCTACTGTCGTCAGTTAACCGACTTTACAGACAACCGCTCTGTTTGTTTAAACAGACGGATGGATATTTGAAGCTTTCTTTGAATATTCTTTTTACCTTGGAGTAGTTGACTAGGAGGATTATAAAATGTAATAAATCATGGTTATATTATGTTTTCCTCGCTTTCAAATTAATGTTTCCGCTAGTTCTTTATTACTTTTTATGAAATTTCCTAGGTTTTACTGTTGAACATCATTTGAAAAAGGTTGAACGGCAAACAATCACAGTACACAAAATGGCAGTAAAAATAGATGTCGCGTATATTCAACAAAAGTTGTTACGGTGCGTTGCTAAAGTATTAAATTAAATACGCAGTAAAACACACAAAAACGCTTGTGTATTGTATGGTCCTTGGTAAAAATACAATTGGACCATACGGAACCCGGGACCAACACTGTGTTCGTTAGATTAGTACTAGTCCGTGGGGGACAAAATTTCTAAGTATTAAACTATCTGAAGACACCTTTATATGTATAATAATGTAATAGTATTTTTAAGGTTATTTTTTACTATTTTAATTTTACTTTTCTTTTATTTCATTGACAATAGTTTATAACTTTACAGAGCCTGACCTTATGACCTAGGATTAAACTAAATTTAATTTCAGCCCAGTGAAATAAAAGATAAAACTACAAAATACTTAATTATAGAAATAATTAGTTAAGTGTCACTACCTAATTAACTAAGTTAATAAAAGTTTGTTAGTAATGTACGAATCGAACACGACTTGTCGGATCAAATTATATTTATTTTCCCTTAAAACATGACGTAAACAAAAGAAATCCAAAAATCTGTTCGCTATTGGGGTTACGTCGCGTAACAAATATTCGAAAAGCGAACTGTCTAATAAACCCTTCTCATTTTTAGTTGAACTAGAGGTAGCCCATTGGTCGAAAATCGACCATTTTAAAATTTTAATATCCAAATTTTAATATTTTGTTGATAAGAACGCCATCATAATTTCTAAAGACCAACTACTTTGTTTCCTGAATAGTTAGTGCGCCATCTGTGATCTTTTATCGTTACCATCAATATATTTGTTTGTGTGTATCAAATGCATGGTAGTGTGGGTAATGTTTTATTTACTGATTTAATGTACTTTATAAGCATTATTATTGAAAAATATTAGCGTTTTGCACTTCTCCTACACATAAACTATAAGTGTGCCAAATATCATACTCCTCGGTTAGCGCAATTTGCGTAAAAATGGGTCCAAAGTTTTGGCATCACGTATTAATATTTAAGTTTGTTTATATTGTATCTAAAAGTAAAAAGCAAAAAATGGTTTTGTGAGTAGTGCAAAAGTATTAATAATAATAGGTTAACGTATAAATTGCTCAAGCGGATGGGAGTATGTGAATTAATAAAGGATCTTGCATGAATATATATTGTACACTTTCCATCATTGGGGCTTGGTAATAACTCCATTTGCTATTATTATGTAAGAATACGCTAGCACCAATTTATATTATCGTTTTGTTTTTTTTACACATCCAATCGGTTAGGCTTTTACAGCTTAACATTCTGCCTATATGTGCAAATATATGATTTGTATATTCAGCCAAGTAAAAAAAATACACCCATTTTAATTTTCAGGAATACATGACTGCGTTCAATTTTGCGAATGAAGATGAAGCTAGAATTCTCAGGGACACCCTTAAAGAGAAGATCGAGCTCCGGAAACAAAGACGAGGTTGGTATTCTTACATAAGAATAGAATAGAATATATTTTTATTCACATTCATCTTACAAGAGGCACTTGTGACGAGTCTATATAATACTAAAACTACCACCGCAGAGTTGTCATTATGATTATGATTTTCGTGTGTCTATGTTTCCTGTATAGTCTATGATAATATACGAGCAGTAAAACTGCAATAAAGAATAATAAAAAAAAAAATTGAATTTAAAAAATTTACACTTTAAAAAGTAAAAAAATCTGTTAATCTCCCCAATTTCACCCCTCATAACTTTTGAACGGCCTAACTGATTTTCATCAATCATGTCTAACGGCCAATATTAATAATCAATCCTAATCCAAAACTTGCTGTCCAAGATTGATATTTTGATCCATTTTTATGTTACCGCTTGCCAATAACATATCTGTGGACAGGATAAATATGGCAATTAGGCATGGGATAGGCCACCGGATACGCAGCTATCTAGATTGCTTGAAATCCATTAGATTGAGATACATTATTAACATTGGCCGTAAGAACACTCGCATAAGTTACCTTTAAAACAAAAATAACTAAATTGAAATCAATGCATCCGTTCGGGAGTTATGATTGCACAGATAGACAGACACGTCATACTTATAAAACCCCTCTTTTTGCATCGGAGGTTAAAAAACGGACTCGTATTTATTTAACTTAACTAATTTGACAAGGTACATAAAAAAATGCACTATTAAATGTAACTCAATGACCACATTTCCTATCTTGATCAAATTCAAACCAACAAAAAATCATGAGCTTACCATTCGAAAAAGCTATCAAAATTCATTTGTTATTGGCCGAGTAATCGCTAATACTTAATAAAAAAAGAATTAGATACGAACTGATGAGTTTTTCCTTTTTGAAGTCGTTTATATTTATCCATACATATCTTCACGTCAAGTCTTTTACGGAGAAGGCAGAGAGTATCGAGTGCCAAGCCTCATGATCCTGCCTGCCTGGCTTCCACCACCTATGTATATGTATGTATTTATATTTATAAATGTAAAACTATACTCTGCATTTTTTTGCGTTTGTAATATTTGCAGCCGTTGAATGAGATCAAACTACCAATCGAGTTTGATAACTTATTTTTGATTGAAGATTATTGGTTATGTGACACTCGGCTACCACCTTCAGGTGTGGTGTAAAATTGACGACAATAACTACCTTCACGCGTTATTTTTAATCTCCACCTAAAAAGGGAGAAGGTTATCAATTCGACTATGTTTTTTGTATGTTACACGATTACTCGGCCAATAGCCAACCGATGTCTATGGTTCTTTTTTAGAAAGATAGACCTTGGTTTCGAGGGGGGCCTCATTCTCATCCCCATCATCCATTTAATCCCTAAGTTAGCAAATTACGTGCTTGTTATGTGGGTGTCAGTAAACGATAATACACAGAAATGCTCAAATGAATATCAGGGTAAAATTCAATGAAACATCCAGACCCAAAAATACAGACATCTATGATCATCACACGTTCTGCCCCCGTCGGGAATGGAACCCAAGCCCCGCGGTTGATTGGCGAGTCTAGGCGTTTAAACTGGCCCTTTGGCTAACGAGGCTGACAAAAAGTTGTAGTTTCTTTTAAAGGTTTTTATTTCTTACCATAAAAAATCTGTCCGCTTGCAAGGGTTCTGACATGATATCGCTTAAGGATCCTTAAAGCAAAGCTATGTCAGGATACGCGGGTGTACATATACCTATTTCTCCTGTACGATAATTAACATTTGTAGCAATATTTAATAGCCATAGTTGACTCTTCACTGTTTAATAGTTGACTCTTCCCTGTTCTCTAGTAGACAGTGCTGTGTAACAACTTGCTCGGGTTGGGATGCACCTTACCTATTGCTTCCGTCATAATATCCGCCGGTCTGGAGAATAAGATATCCGGTAGACATCCTGTATAGATCCGGTTGCACATTTGGTCACAGGACAGCCCGGACCGGACACCCTGGCCGCAGGATACCCACGCACATATAACATATAACCCACGTGCTTGTTCTCTGGCCTCTAACATGAAAAAAACTATGTTTACATTTTTAATCTTTATCTTTTATCAATGTCATTCTTCTCCAGTACCTGTCCGCGTAATACTCTTTCACACACGCGTGTCGAAAATTATACAGTTTTTTTGACGGAAACTCCAAAATTTTTGTGTTATTAAAAGTTTATAAAATAGGTGCGTTAGTACAAAAGCTTTGTAGAACATTTATAAATATTCGTCTTGCTATAGTAATGTACAATAAGAAAACGACATATCTGACTCCCTTACTCAGTACTCTGAAAGTATTTTGTATTTTGTTCTTTAAGTAAACGAAATATCTGACCCCCTTACAGTACTCTGAGGGCCACTTGCAAGTTCCTGGGTTAAGTATTTAACACTGAGTTAAATACGCTTAAATCAACCTTTATTTGACGGTTTAACTCAACATTAAATGTAACCCGGGATTGCGCAAGTGGCCTTGAGAAAGTATTATACGGGTTTCAGGTATTTCATTTTATTTTAAGTAAACGAAATATCTGAACCCCTTATAGTACATCGAAAGTGTTGTTCGGGGGTCAGGTATTCAGTAGTTTTGAGTCGGATAGTTTATTAAGAGTACTCAGTTCAGGCCAGATGTAGAAGTTGAGAGTTCATTGTTTATGTGTAAGTGAAATATTATAAATGCGAAAGTTTGTATGTTTGTTTGTTACACTTTCACGCATAAACTGCTGAATCGGTTTTCATGAAATTTTGTCTACATAAAGAAGATATGTTGGATTAACATATGGGTTATTTTTTATCCCAAAAAACAGTTCCTGTGGGATCATTAACGACGCGGGCAACAGCTGTTAGGTAATATAATCTTCACTTGCATCGCTAAAATTATTATTTCTCTAAAAGAACTGTGCATATTATTGAAATATTTGCGTAATATTCTCATCTGCCAATTGCTTAGTTTTATGTACTCAGACATATAACAGGTAAATATGGAGTTGCACAAAGATAAACAATATTATTATACGTTTGTTAAATGTTTGCTGTTTCCTTCATCTTCTCCGAGATTTAAGGTACTGTCTTATTAAAATGTAAAAAAAAAGTATCTTCACGCCCATATCCCCGAAGAGGTAGGCAGGCACAACCAGGGCACCTACGACACTAAGTCCCACACTGTGATAGGTGGCAAGCCTATCGCCAACCGGGCACATTTCCAATCCCGACCAAATTTTTTTTTATTAGAAAATTGGAAAAATACAATTTTCTTTTTGTTGGCCGGCCCGGGATTCGAACCCGGGATCTCATGAAGTCAAGTCCAACACCTGGACTGCTAGACCACAGAGGCGATGTTTTATAAACAAAAAAAACTAAATTACTCCAAGGTTTAAGATGATATAGTCTGTTCAACTGTGTCTATAATAAAGTATATAATTATAAGATAAACCTTGAACCTATGCCGCCTTATTAAATACATAGACTGAAGTAGGAGTAAATTTGATATTATTGTCTGTATCACATTGTTATGAAGACTATAAAATCAGGTTGAACCTTGAATTACTTTATTCCACATTTATTAATAAGACAGATCTAGTCTTTGTTTATTATTAAGAACTAGCGGCCTGCCCCGGCTTCGCACGGTTATACATATAAAGTTTCCTCTTCAATCACTTTATCTATTAAAAAAACCGCATCAAAATCCGTTGCGTAGTTTAAAAGATATAAGCATATAAAGGGACATAGGGACAGAGGAAGCGATTTTGTTTTATACTATGTAGTGATGGCAAAGTTTTTTTCCCTAGGAACTACTTCAGACGATCTCTAGCAATCTTATTAATAAAATAGAGTAAAGTAAGAGTCTGCTGTCTGTATCACAATGTAACAGAGACCGCCTCGTACACGCCTAACTACATCGAGCAACCGCGAGGCTCGGGTTCGATTCCCGACGGGGCAGGCATTTGTGGGTTGAACATTTAGGTGTCTGCATTTCCGGGTCTGGGTGTTTATTAAATGTATTCTGGTATCTGTTTAAGTGTTTCTATGTATTTATATCGTTGACTAACACCCATAACACAAGCATATAATTTGCTTACTTTGGGGTTAGATTCAATTTGTATGACTTGTCCAGGGATATTTATTTATTTATTTACTATGATACCAGGTTGAACCTTGGAGTGCATTAATCCATGTTAATAATAAGACAGTTTGTCAAATTTTATCACCATTTTACCGCTTTATTTCGAATTTTAACATCCAAAGAAACAACATTTCTGATATATAACAATAGTATGTATTTAGTCGTAAATTGTTGTCCTTAATCAGCTCATTTTGAACAATCTCTCGTTATCAACGCTGTCAAATGTTTAAAAAAGATAAAGGTTATTATCAAGATAGATTATGGGCAAATCCGCTTATACTGGTGGAAATGTTTCAATTAGTTTTATCATAGGAAAATACTTCGTCGATTAGAACTCTGTGGTCTAGCGGTTCAGTTGTTGGCCTTGACTGCCAGTTCCGGGTTCGAATCCCGGGTCAGGCAACGTAAGAAAATTGGGATTCTCCAATTTTCTAATAAAAATAAGTGTTGCTCGGGATTGGAAATGTGCCCGGTTGGCGTTAGGCTTGCCACCTATCACATTGTGGGACATTGTCTTCATCTTTATGGGTTAGCCCTTCGGGGATATTGGCATGAAGATGCTTTTTTTTTCAATACTCCCGAATAGATATGACCACTTTTGTTTCTTTTTTTTTATGATATTGGAAGGCAAACAAGCAGACGGATTTCCTGATGTTAAGAAATTCACGCAGCCTAGAGACACCAAAGGTGGTAATGGTGCGTTGCCAACCTGAGGCCGGGATGTTAGGTCTCGAGCAAAAGTAAGTTTACCGGCTACCTTACCCTCCGAACCGGAACACGTCATGACGTTATGGCGGCAGGAATAAGTAATAAGTAAGGTAAGGCGGTGGTACCAATTCGGACGAGTCGCTGCTAAACTCTACCACCTAGTCAGATGTCACGGTGCTAGTGACGGCAAGCCTATGCTCGCCTTTTACGAGCTGCCTGGCAAGGAAGGCAGATGGTCTATTCTACAAAGGAGCCCGGACCAACACGGGGAAATCTAATCTAATCGACACATTATCATGGACCTAACTTTTGTCATAAAATGCCATACATCATCTACAATTTCTTTAAGTACCTACACATATTGTCAACACGTATTGAAATATGAAATATGAAAATATGAAATTAAAATCTTTAGGCTACACAACATCCATATTCATATACTATTGTAGAAATATAACTTATACGATAAAATAGGATAACGGTTTTGAATAAGTCACGCTTTACATTGTCAAGTAGCATTATTATTACTCTCTCTGCTAAGAAAAGTCTCGTTTAGAATTTAGTTTTAATTAAAATCCCAGCGAGACTTACGCGTTATTGAGGTTTTTAAGATAAAAAGTGGGGGGCGCTACAAGCTTACTGACTTTTAAAGTGGGCGTTTGTCGAAAAGAATTTGGGAACCTCTGATATATAGGGTTACCTGAAAAAAAAATTGGAAACATGAAAATTTTTTTTTTAATAATTAAAAATATTCGGTCCAGGATTTGTTTAGGCAACCCACTTTTAATATGATCGCTAATATACTTACTTGACTATAAAATATGTTTTATTCAATTGGTTTTATTATGTAAGTCGATGTTGGTTCGGATCTTATACTATTACAAAAGGCTTAAGGTGACTGGACATTATCAAAAGCTGGATCTTATGAGTGGTACAAAGAGTTCAGAAGCAGGAGAGATGTGATGGAAATCCTCCGGACCGGCACATAACAGTGTTATTATGACAGCAGGAGTAGGTAACGCGGTAAAGCACATTATATGCTTGTGTTATGGGTTTTAGTCAACGATTATATTACATAGCAATACTTAAATAGATATCAGAATAAATTTAATAAACACCCAGACCCGGATATGCAGGCATTTAAATGTTCATCACACAAATGCCTGCCCCCGTCGTGAATCGAACCCGAGCCTCGCCTTTGGTTGGTGTTAGGCGTGTTCGCTAGCCACTAGACCAACGAGGCGATCAAAATGGTCAAATTTCTGTTTTTTATAGAAAGATACACCGAGAGCAGCTCCACCTACCGCGCGTAATTGTATTTTTAAATCAAACTGAAACCATACAAAAAAAATAACCCTTACAAAATTTTAACCCAGTCGGTTTAGCCGTTTAGAAATTAGGATAATTTTTAGTATTCGGTGTCCTATTACCCGTTGTCCCGTAGGAATGAAGCATTGTTCCGCGGCAAAAAGAAGCCCATGTTCATCAGAGATAATGTTGGCTTCTAATGGTAAAAAAAGATCCAATACTATTTCATACATGCAAACTAACTTTTTATACCAATTGTTACATTATTTCAGATTTAGTAGGGATTCCTATTTGTTTTAGTTAATAAATATAGCCCATGTACATCATGGATAATGTCGGCTTCTAATGGTGAAAGATTTTCTTAACTCGGTCCAGTAGTTTCGGAGCCTATTCAATACAAACAAACAATCAAATCATTCCCCTATGTTATTAGTATAGATAAACGATGATTTAAAGAAAATGATACAAGCATTTATTTGTAAACAGTGGTATTGTTTTGTGGAGATCAATTAGATTCGTAAACATTAGGAATGAATGCGAATGCCTTAAGCTGCTTTGATTTTTTATTTATATACCCGCGACTTCGTCAGCGTAGAATGTTTTAGATAGTTTTTTTATATAAACTTTCATCCCCCGTAATAGTATTTGGGGGTTGATATTTTGAAAAAGTAGTCTATGTTTCTATTTTTTAACAATATGCTTATGAAAATTCATTAAAAATATATAGTTTCAACTGTTCAGCTTTAAAAAAAACAATTACAAATACAAATTGAATCTAACTCCAAAATAAGCAAATTATATTCGTGTGTTATGGGTGTAAGTCAACGATTCTAATATATAGAAATATTTAAATAGATACCAGAATAAATTTAATTAACACTTAGACCCGGAAATGCAGATATCTAAATTTTCATTACACAAATGCCTGCCCTCGTCCGGAATCGAACCCGATCCTCGCGGTTCGATTCCGGTGTAGTTAGGCGTATACGCTAGCCATTCGACCAACGAGGCGGTCAAGAGGTGTCTTTAGATGTTATTATCTAAAAGTTACAGATTTCGTCTCTGGTCTATTAACTGAAAACCATCAAATTTCTCATGTCCTAGAATGCCTCTCATCTCATCTCATGTCCTGAAGTCCTAGAATGCTGGAGATTTTTGGAATTTACTATATGGTTTGGCCGATTCGTTGTCATGAGAACTTTGGTATAGAGATGTTTATATCTCTATGGTTGTTTGGACTCTGTTCTAGACTCAGAAATACGGACATATCATGTTCGTCACACAATTTCCTGTCACCGCAGGGAAACGAACCCGTTCCTCAGAGTTAAATAAACCATTTTAAAATAAAAGCTCTATATTTATTATTATAATTCGTTATAAATACAAATTTTCTATTTAAAAAAAATATTTCACTTTTTTGTGTTATAATATGTTTATGTATAAAAGTCGGTACAAAAATATTTAAGCATACAACAGTGTTGTGCAAATGTATTATTCAAAGTAATTGTTTAATTACCTATATTTGAATGTTTAAACAAATTAATTATATCTACATTTGTAAGTAAACTTGAAAATAAAATCATATCCATGTATGAAATTGAAACCAGACTTTTGCAATATCATTATATTTTAACCCGTTTCTTCAAGCTGTCCATAAGTTTCGAGGATAATGTCCGATTGATGTCCGTTTTTAGAGTTTACAAGGTTATGGTTGAACTGCTAAACGAGAATTTACTGTTGTATTGGTTTTTATTTGTATTAATATTCTTCTTTCTAGGGTCCCGTAACCAAAGGCAAAAAACTGAGCTCTTATAAATTTGCCATTTCTGTCTGTCTGTCCGTATGTCACAGCCACTTTTTTTCGTAATTGTAAGAGCTATGCTGTTGCAACTTTGTAAGTAGATGTTTTCTGTGAATCGATTTTTTGTGTTTTTACACAAAAAGAGAAAACTAACAACAATTATTTCGGGTTTCCCCATACTTAGAATTAAATGTGGGGCCCGCACATTGATAAACTTGCAATTAGTTTAAGCTCAGCAACTTGTGCTGTTAAACAATTAACTGATGTTGAAACCGCTAGGATGGTTCATTTTAGTTATTTTCACAGCATCATGTTGTATGGAATTCTTCTCTGGGGGAGTTCTGCCGAAGTAAATACTATATTCATTTTACAAAAGAGAGCAATAAGGGCTATTTATAACCAAGGCGCAAGAGTTTCCCTGAGAGAAAAATTCAAAGAAATCAAAATTATAACCGTAGCATCCCAGTATATCTTTGAAAATTTAATGTATGTTCACAGAAATTCAAGTTCATTTAAAAGAAATTGTGATATACACTGTGTCAATACAAGGAATAAAAATAATCTTGCTGTGCATGTGTCTCGTCTCCACAAAGTAAGCAATTCTTTCATGGGCCAATGTATACAGTTCTACAATAAACTTCCCAATTATATGAAAGAACTTCCAATTAATAAATTTAAGAAATGTGTTAAATGCAAATTAAATGAAAGGGTTATTATACTATTGCTAAATATTTAGTTGATAAAACGGCTTGGGATTAATTGCTCCTCATGCCAATCTCTTATAAATGTAATGTATCATTGCATTAATTATTGTAAACATCATTTAAAATAAGAAAAAAAAGACAAGCCCGCTGAGTTTCTTACCGAATCTTCTCAGTGTGCGGAGGCGTTCCGATCCGGTGGTAGATTTATTATTGTATAGACGCGTCACAGGTGCCTCTTGTAGGTTTACGTGAAATAAGTTAAATTATTATTATTAAACTTTTTTTTTCATTAAATCCATAAGTGAAGAGTTTCTATCGTCGTTTTTTTCTAAACTGAATAGTTTGATGATAAAACTAAAAATATGTATGATGTACCCTGTTACCAAGTAAACTTCCAACGGAAATTGTTTTAAATGACATCTAGTAAGTAGTTTTTTAATAGGTAATGTAACAATAACACTTACAATAGTTGTACTTAACTGTTCAGAATAAGCGCTGTGTAGTTTAGAATCGCGAAATTTGCAGAAGTTACGTAAACTCCAATCACTGCAGAGTGTATATATGAAATATGAAACGAATAAACTAAACGATCATTTATATAACGATGATTACTGCTACGGAGCCTTTCATGGACCGCTTTTTATTTATGAATTGAAGTAGCCTAGCTTTACGCAATTCTGAACACTTTGACTAAGAACTCACGGCGCGGTTTTTGCCCGCGACCTCGGCGGTTGCGGGGGCCCGCAGATTCCGTAGAATGTAGATTTATGTACAAAAAGTAAGATCACATTTCACGACGCGATTTTCACAAACCACAAAAGAAAAACTACGTTCTTTTGTGGTTTGTTTGCATGCTGTGTATATAGGTATACCTATGTTAAATGTTACATATAATCGTGTGGTTGTGTTATTATATTCTTTATTGTTTTAACATATATGTATTCGCTTTTTGCTCTCTTCCATATAAACTTATGTGTCCAATTTCATACGTTCTACGCCCGCGTCAATTAGTGTAATTTTGATAAAAAAAAGGGATACAAAGATTTGTTTTCTTGCCAAAAATCTGTTTAGAAGCTTTTTGAAAACTGCGTAAAAACTTGAAAATGGTTGGAAGTTCCTTATTGTCAAAAGTGCAAAATTGTGTGAAAGTTTATTTGTCGCAAAGAATACCTACTTATAGAAACAGCCAGTTTTTTAAGAATTGACTTTGATTTTTAATTATTGTTATGATTAGTATCTCAAATAATATAAAGTATGTATAAAGTGCTAGCTGTCCCGGTGAACTTCGTTTCACCCCCTCTGTCACTATGACGAAACTTAAAATGTTGTTTTACTTAGTTTGCTATCAGATTTTACTTTTTTCTTGTCTTTTAACCTTCCCTGGGCTTCCACATATAATTCAAAACCAAAATTAGACAAATCGGTCCGTCTTTTCTCAAGTTTAAGCGAGACTAACGCACAACAATTGATTTTTATACAAAAGAAGATATACCTATTGAAATAAAGTACTCTCTAACGAAGTAACATGTTGTTTATAAGTTAACTAAATTAATTTGTCAGCTAAGTTTTTTTGAGCTTACTTTCTAACAATAGTACTTTACTGTCATAATTGATTATTATTATTTAAATCTTCATTTTACACAGTAACCACCTAAACAAAAAAATTGAAAGAAAAAAGTATAATGGGCGAGCTTATAATTTTATTTGTGATATTGGAAAGCAAACAAGCAGACGGATTTCCTGATGGTTAGAAATTTACGCCGCCTAAAGACTCCAAAGGTGGGAATAGTGCGCTATCTCTAGTATCAGAGATTTCTTTCAGCCGAACTGTTACAAGGAGATATTATACACAAAGTAATAAATACTGCCTACCTACTGAAAATTACATTATTTACAATACACTAATGACTAATGATATAATAATTGTTTAGTTAACTAGTAATGTGCCGTTCCTAAATGTAATGTGTATGTATTTCAGAACGAAGACAGCGTTCGATGCTCGCGGCGCGCGCTAACAGCACATCGTCGCACGAGTCGAGTGCATTGTCGAGCCCGCGGGATTCGCGGGTCAACGGCGTCACTCCCGCTCCCCCCGCGCCGCCCGTGCCGCCCGCGCCTTCCTTCCAACCCTCTGTTTTAACTAATAAGACGAATGTACTATCTGGTGAGTACCAAACCTGTCTGTAATAGTAGAATAGAACGCGACATTTTTTTCATTTTGCCATAGGTGTAAGCATATGCCATTAGTCAAGTATAAGTAATCTGTATCAAGCTTTCACCCGATTCCGTATATAGTCAAAACTATATAAATGTTAGATTCAAAATAGTCACAAGTATATCAGTCATGCCAGGGTCTTATAAAGCGGTGGGATTCCCTAATTTCTTCTACATAATCAATTGTCAATACATTAATCTAACTACGAACTTCAAAATCGGAACTGGCTCTGTTTGAAATGAAGTTTTGTCGGCGTCGGGTGTGACGACCCTATCATTTGCAAGTGATAAATCTAGTCATTTAGGTTACTGGATTAGTCCATTATCGCCTAACACCCTAGCATCAGTACTAGATATGATAGATGACATCTATATTGGATATACAGATGTTCGAATATGGCCAAAAAGATAGCAACGCAACAATCTTTAGATGACGTCTGTCTCTTAACAACAGAAAAATCGCCTACTTGTTCACTATTGTGTAACATAGAAAAAACGTATTTGTCATCTATGATATTGATAATCTATGAGTTTTTGACTATTTTCAGCAGTAGACTTAAGAAGTAATTAATATTTAAGATCTGTCAAATACCCGAACATGATAGGATAATGTTGGGAGTTTCTGACTATTTTCCACCTCCATCGTCATATCAGCTCCATTGTATCTTCACATTGCAGTGATCAAACCTAAATGTGAATGCCAAAATCCAGCTCAATTGGTTAGGGATTGATGTTATAAAATTTAATTTTAAAATACGCGTAGGAGTTTTGGCGCCATCGAGAGAAAATTTAGTTGAAGTTTTTTCATAATTATTGAATTTCGTGTTGGTATTGAGTGAAATTAGTCGATTTTGATGGCGTTTTGTACAATTTTGTTCAGTGATAGTGCACAAATGAAATAGTCATGAAGAAATTAGCATATCGTGTACTTCCTCGTTGCCGCCAAATCTCACTATTCGAGCTTGAGTAATGAGGCCACCGCTTTACCCAAGACCCAGACATGACTTATGACTGAATCCCGATTGCAAATTGATGCAAATTTCTACTTGACTAATGGCAAAATACTGACGTAAATGCCAAAACCTAAAGAAAGACAGAAATACGCGTATAACATAATTACGTAGCAATTAAATAAAAGCTTGTGAAAAACATGTTCAAAACACATAAGATCATCACATAATTCGCATGTTAATAATATTATTTATATTTCATATTTGTTTCCAGATTATTCTAATAGGACTACGGGCAAGAAACATAAAACGAGAATGCTAACCAAAGCTGATATTGGAGCGCCAAAAGACTTCAGACATGTCTCACATGTAGGATGGGTACCCAACAAAGGTAAATAAAATCCGAAAGTTTTTTTGACTCTCTTGATTGTTCATATTTATTACAGTTTTTTCTTAAATCGGCTCAGTCATAAAAAGGCAAACCGGGAAAATAAAAATAGCAATGCTTTATTCCATAAAACTGTTAGTTGTTATTAATGTCAAGAGATACGAAGTTGGCAAGGTCGGCTAGTATTTTATATAGTTTCAATTTAGAAAAAATCTCTCGCCCTGGCTAGTTTTTATATGTAAGTTCATGCCCTACACGATTATTAGGAGAGTCAAGTGCCTCCGAAACCTGTATGTATAAAAACATTAAGCTTTTTGTACATTGTGAAGGAATGTATGCAGGTCTGCAAAAATTCAAGCTCAATATCTCTGCCTTGGCGTGAAGATGTATACTAACAGTAGACGGGAGTGGGACCACCACATACCTGCGTTTCTTAATTTTTATTTGTTTTTAGGATTCGAAATGGAGAATTTGCCAGAAGATCAGATGAAGTCGTTCTTCTCGAAGGCTGGCGTTTCGGAGACACAGCTGAAGGACCATGACACGCGACAGTTCATATACGAATTCATCGACTCCCATGGAGGTGTCGAGGCTGTCAAGGAGGAACTGCATGATGCTGCTAAACCCAAAGGTGAAATTTTCTTCCAACACGGTTCCTGATCATGTACCATGATATCTTAAACAGTATTATTAGTAATTCAGTCAAACTGTTACTTTGTTGTGGAAGCAACGTATATAGTATGTAGTATGTGTATAGTAGATAGTATGATTCTCAAGCGTCACGGTAAGACGTGGTTATATTTATAATTTACATATCATCCTTATTAATTTCAAATATTTTCATTTTAAAACAATATTTTTATTTAATTAACTTAATAAAGTACTTTTCTCGGTTGCAGATTCCCCACGAGCGATGGCCCCTCCCCCCGCGCCGCCCGTCCCCTCCCGCAGCCCGCACGCGCCCGCGCCCGCTCCGCGTGAGTTTGCTTATGGCGTCAAACAAAATGCGTCAAGTTCAATCACGTGTTATTTTTATGTTGTAAAACCTGCTAAATGTTTTGTCACTATTTATATTTAATTATACTTTTACTGTTGTCATTTTTTGTCACGAAGAATTTAAATTTTATATGTAAGTGATTATTATAGAAAAGAGGATATTTTATAATGGTATGTTCTTGTATTAGCATCCCGTGCGCCGCCTCCACCTCCGGCGCGTGCTGTACCGCCGCCGCCGGTGCACAGGAACCCTCCGCCGCCGCGACCGGTGCAGCGTAAGTACATCGTACCCACCATGCTAGAACTGCACAAAAACGATCAGTGAGACTTATAAACTAATTTAATATTGGTTATTCAGCTCCACACAGTGCTCCACCAGGCGTGCCCCCGCCGCCGCCCCCGGGCGCTCCGCCCCCGCCACCGCCACCGCCCCCGCCGACGCTGGCGCCGCCCCCCGCACCGCCGCCTCCCGCCGCGCCGCCCATGCCGGACGCCCGAGCCGCACTCATGGATAGCATACGAAACGGAAATAAAACATTGAAGGTAACCATACTCACATGGACAAAAATACCCAAAATTCATAGACGTTTAACATATACACACATATATGAAGATCTTCGCAAATCATAACGCAAAAATTTAAAAATGTTTAATAACTCGACAAATCCTATGTAGCTAAGAACCATCTCGATCACCTCAGTTTTTAAACGAAAAAGTCGATAACGATATCGGTCCATCCGTACATACATGCAGATACGTCAAACTAACAACGCTCTTTTTCCGTCTGATGTTAAAAACAGAATGCTTGGACATCTACACAGAGTCTATGTCTATGCTGACGCAGAAAAGATACTGAATTTATGGACGCAGAATCATGAATTTGTGAATCATTTTACACAGCATGAAAACTATGTTTCATCTCGTACTGATTGGTGTGATTCTGCCACCATAGCAACTTTTCTCACCCTTTTCGTGTACATGGTGGGTACGTGGGTGGTGTTGTGTATATCCTGCTATAAGATATTGATGCACCAGTAACATTAACAGTGACTTTTAGCAACGGTTGTTCTTGTTATCAAAAGAGTCGCTTTATTTACAATCTTATTTTATACAAAAAACAATTTTAAAATTTGCAACTTAAATAAATGTGTTAAATATTAAAAAAAAATAGAATTAAACATTAACCAATTTTTTACGTTTTAGCATGTCGAAGTTGGATCGAAGAATTCGTTGAACGAAGACAGTAGAAGCGATTTGTTAAGTGAAATAAGACAAGGCATCAATTTACGTTCGGTAAGTTCTTTTTGTATTTTTATTTAAGGGTTCCTAAAGGGTCGATTCTGGGGCCACTGCCGTTTATAAAAGCTACGATGAATGATATTGCTATTATAGTCGGTGTTGTTTTGTAAAAGTGATTACATCAATTAGCATAATTTTTATCATATCCAATTGATAAATGTTAAAGAGATACATTTCTCGATTTCTGCTAAAACAATTCCAAAATTTGTATAGTGTAACAATCATATTTCGGTGGGTAATAAATAAATTCTTCGTTGCACGTAATTTGTGTGGTTCTTTTAAATGGAAATTGTATAAGTTAGTGATGGCAAGTGTGGTGCGCATGCGCAGGTGGCGCGGTCGGAGAGCGGCGCGGGGAGTGGTGCGGGTGCGGGTGAGGAGGCGGCGCCGGCGTGCGGGCTGGCGCGGGCGCTGCAGAAGGCGCTGCAGGAGCGGGCGCGCGCCATACACTCCGACTCCGACTCCGACACCGACGCCACCAGCGACGGCGAGTGGGACGAATGACCTCCGCCGCCGCGCCCCACTGTGGACTGTCCTCGCTCCTCCGAACTGGACGAATCTTCTGAGCACACAATCAACATTCTTAAACGTGTGTTTGTCCATATAAACTTACTGAAGTTGTTTATATAGATCATCAAAATTAGTAAAACGACTACTACCCGTTCGAAAGACTGAAAGAGAAATCCGTCAAAAACCTTCCTAATTGCAATAGACGCAACTGCGACATTTCTTGGACCTTACTCACCATACAAACACTATAACTTAGTCGTGTATTTTTAACAATATGTGTTTCATCAATAAAATGGCAGTTGTTTTGATATAAACATATCGCTAATTTTTGGACGCTCATCTACTTCTACTTTAGCCAAGTTAAGCGTAAATCTAGGATATGTTAAATATCTATGTTAAATATATCACCGAATATTTCAAATAGAATATGGTCATTCACTATTAAAAAAAATACGTTACATCTGTCAAGTGTGAAAGTGTCTCTTGTGTAACTAATTTAAGTGAAATATTTTTCTTTTTTTTTTCTCTTGACAGATATACTTAAATATTTTTATTTGACGTAATAACATTAATGTAATATTTATTTCATTTTATCTAATCCAAAATATACCCTGTCACGTCTTTCACTTTAAAGTAATTAAACTTCAATGAATTATCTTGTACATATGTAATTAATTTTAGGGGCTATTTTGATGGATTGAATTTGACGCAATACAAAATTTTTATTTTTATTTCAATGGCGACTTTAATTGAAAACACTATAACTAGTAGTATTTGTATAATGAAAAGTTATTTAAACATTAAAATATTTCTTTATTTTTTTTAATAAGTCAACACTCACCATCCCACGTGTGTCAAAATATTTATAACCATAAAATGTATATCCATCGTATATAAGCTGTACGCATAGCGAGCGAGTGGGCCAAAAGCCCTAAACAACACTTTAAACTAAAAACATGTCATATAATTCAAAATTTTGTTTTTTAAATTGTGTACGAAAAACCTGTAAAATTTTGTGTTGTTTTGTAATACTGGTCCCACGACAAAAAAAGATGAAATTTGAATTTTGACTAAATAAACAAATAACAGTAAGGCGATGGAGGGATTCTAGCAAAATTAAAACGTAAATGCAGTAAACATAAGAAATAAATTAATCAGTTAAAATAATAAGCTTTACAAATCCATCATATATCTAAACTTTTTGATACCACACTAAGTGAGGTATCTCTTAGCACCTAAGTGATTCGAAAAGGCTTAAATTCATCTCAGTGTTGAGCCGTCGGAAATATTTCGAGTTCATATCAATATTATGTATAAGTCAAAAAAATTTAGACTGGGATCTATTGAAGTAACATGACGTTTTTTGTTACTTTCGTGATTCCACGAAAATTTAAATCCAACACAGTCAAAAACCAGTAGATTTGTGGTTTCTGTACACATTCGCTTAAAGCTTAATACTTAGGGGTTTTCACCCGGTATTATTATTTATGTGTACCAAGTCCATATAGTAGGGGAGCCCAAGAGGAGAATTTTGTGAGTAACTCCAGTGCGTCTAATCTTTATATACAGCTGCGCTTGTGGGCTTGAAAATATTTAAAGCGGTGGAACCCTACCCAGGCAAGTTACTGCAAGGCTACCAGTGTAGTCTAGAAACTAGCAGTTAGGGATTAGTTCGTTAGGGATGACCTTTATTTTAGCCAGTGTTCGCAAGCCAAAAAAGTGTATATTTAAATAGTGTGACTATTTGAGCGTGACATAAGGGATGAGAGGTTCAAAAGGCCTTTTTTGTTTTTGAAAGTTTTTGGCCCTCCTATTTCCTTTAAACAGACGTTTAATATGTGACAGAGGTCTTTTTCAAACGTAAAAGGCATTTTATACATTATTCTGACGGCCTCAAATAACTCCCCATATTCCCCTCTTAGGCTTCCCTACTAATATATTCCTCAATACAACTTTTAATCTATATTTTAAAGATCATTAAAATGTTCATGACTACAATGAAATTGTATGGCCAATTATTGAGAAAGTAAGACTACAAGCTGCATCTGCTGAAACCAGTGTTGCCACCTATACGGCTTTCGTCGTCTTTGTATGATCTTTTAGAACTTTAGCACGACGTACTATTGCAAATTCGATCATAAATGGACGCGTTTGCCCTTCTGTTTTCACAGTAATTTTATTAAATTTTTAATGCGTAGGAACTATTTACTACCATTTTTCCTAGAATGTTGTACGATCACATAAAAATAAGTTAACAATCCTAGGTGAAATTGCTTTGAGTTGAAATGTTACAAAGCAATTTTTTTTTTATTTTATTTATATATGAGTCATTAAAAATGATTCACATATTTTTTTAAAGTGATTATGTTATGTTGAGTACAGACCAAGCCAGTAAACCAAACAAATACGTTCCGTTTCACCTTATAGAGAACGCCTATTCGTTCGCATTCTTCAGCTTAATCTGTACCCAGCTTTATGTATTGCTATTTAAATTGTATCAAATAATCTAGTATTTAGTTTAATTGACACTCTTGTGTTCGTTAATGTAAATGTATCAATGTATATGTGTATATAGTTTTCCAGTAGACAATTGACTGAGGAGAAACAAAGGTGATTTAGTGATAATCATATTAGCTAATAGTTGTTTTAAATAATCTGAATGTGCTAAGTCTGCGACTTCACTTTCTTTTACATAGTTGTATGTCGATGTATTATATCTTTACCTGTTATAACTATTATTTAATGTATATGCTTTCGGTTGTATATTTAAGTGTTGTCAGCGTTATGTAAGACCATTCGTGCGTTGAGTAATTTATGTAATAGTTTTTAATAAATAAAAATTGGAATATTATTAGGAATTTAAATTATTAATTTTTTAATGACCCTCCACAAAACTTGCTACCAAGTATCACTGTAATAATATAAACACCGTTAGTTTATAGGGATATAATCTATCCCGCGACATCCACGATTTTTATGACTCTACTAGCTGATCCGGAAAACGTTGTTTTGCCATATAACTAATTAAATGACGATTGATCAGTTATCGACCCGGGATAAAAAATGATTAAATTACTAAAATGACTATTAAAAAATAGGGGTTGGTGATAAAAGGGTGAAAATTTAGGGTTGTATATACTTTTGTATGCTGTATCATAAAAAAATAAAAACAAAAAATGTTGTCTGAAAATTACAAAAAAAAATTTAGGGGTGGACCACCCTTAACATTTAGAGGGATGAAAAATAGATGTTGGCCGATTCTCAGACCTACTCAATATGCTCACAAAATTTCGTGAGAATTCGGTCAAGCCGTTTCGGAGGAGTTCAAGTTCGAACCCCGTGACACGAGAATTTTATATATTAGATGTTCAGAACGAACTATTATCGCTATTAGCTAACGATCAATCAGAACGGTTCACAATTTTACGGGATATCGGAAAGACTGTGAAGTTTATCGTTTAATTTATAATTCGACGGTTTGTATATTATAAACTATCGAAAAAAAAATAACTGATATTGTAAATGGGTTGAACATTTCACAAATGTTTGACAGTTTTATAAATCGCCTGGCCGTCTAGTTTGCTAAAAAAAACATTATGGTGTACGTATATTAGTGAAAAATATAAATATAATTAGGGGAAGACTGTTCCAATTTTTTTTTATATTTTATCAACGAAAAAGTATGAGACAAAAATATGTTACAAAAATTAAGTGACGTCTTTGTGTGTTTGAAATATACATATATGTTAATAAATAATCTGGATATAAACGCAAGTTTTGTGGATGCGGCATATTAAAAATTATTGCTAAAAGGTATTTTGCTGTTACAGTGCTAATGTGTACCTTATTTGGATATGCGTACAGATTCAATTTGCTTAATGTTACAGTTTATTAATATATTTCTGTGCTCGGGTTTTTAGGAACAATATATTATATTTAACTATGACTTAATTTATAATAGCTAGTAGTATGTACTTCTGGTCTTACGAGTCGATTTCCCACACTAGTCTTAGAACAACTAGTTATAAATAAGTTTATCTAAATTAAATTCTTATTTAATAATTATTTTTTTACTAGAAAAATAGTTACATTTCAAGTACTTTCTTAGCTTCGAAGCTATTTAATTAATTAATATGTTTTTATTATTTGAGATTTAAAAAAAATGGTAGGTTTACCTGCACTTATTGGGCTATAATTTGGAATCGATTGAAATCGATCGATCGTTTTAATTGAAAAACTACTAATAAGTAGTTGAGAAATCAGTTAAAATATTTCAAGAAACTTTGACTTGTCAAGTGTAAATGATATCAATTCGTTTTGTAAAAAAATAATACTGTAAAAAAATACCAACACACTGAACATCGATATTATTTCAATAAAATAAACCGACTGGTTTGTATGAAAAGGGTAATGAATGTGAAGGAAGATAGACAGGTTTGTCAGGATCGTGAGGTCTGGCACTCAATACTCTCTGCTTACCCCGTAAGGGATTTGGCGTGAAGATAGGTAGGTATATATAAAGTAAAGGTCAAGATTCCTGCTGTTTTTTATAACAGCGAAATTCAAACAAACAAAATTTCATTATAAATATTAGTTAACAATAATAATGAAAAAAAATTTAACGAAAAAACGCACGCAAAAACACAACATAAATTATATTATGTCGTAATATTTATTTTCTTAGACTAGTGTGAGAATAGCTTTAGTTATGGTTCTATGGCTGCGCTCAAAATTGGCAATATTATGGTACGGTGTTCGGGCCTTCCACATTAGTTGCGACGCGACATTGCATTGTCAAATGCGATAGAACATACTATATTTCAACTGTCGTATGTCTGCAGTGATAATCGTGTGTTTTACAAAATTGTGGGTGCGGATCTGTCAAATACACTAACTGGTATTGAGATTTATGGGTAGCGCCCACTGCTGACGGGGCGGAGCGTGTCGGGCCGGAGCGCATCGCATTGCAAACCCCTCTGATGCGGGCCGTACCGAATAGCATCGGAGGATTTTTTGTTACTTAGAACCAAAATAGAACAACGAAATAAAGAGGCCACTCGACGTTAAAATCGTTAAGTGTGGAGCGCCATCTAGTAGTTGTCATACGAATCTTCAAGTATGAAAAGTGGCGGCTCTGGTAGTTGTCGTAAGAAACTTTAGCGTTAAAATACCATGGTACTCTTTTCTTTACAGTGATATAATGATCTTTGGTCACTGTAGGCCGCATTGGGGTATGCTCGCGGGGTGCCTCGCGGAAACCCGCTGCCGAAAAATCCATCCCGGCACAGTGGGCGTTGCTTCATACAAAATGCATGCAAGCGATCTAGGCGGATTATTGCGCTGCGATGCGCCCCGTCCAAATGGGCGCTATCCTTTAAAAGTATTAAAGTAGTATTTCAGAACGGGTTCAAAAAAATTATAATTATTTATTATTTGTGGGCTACACTGAGGCCAGATAGGCATTGATTCAGGTTTTATTTTAAAGCTACCTATTATGATTAAGAATATGACTGCCAGGTTTCAGTGTATCTGACAGCAGTATTCTCTAACTGTATTATTTTCAAATCCCATAGTTATTAAAATTTTCTTTTGTACTTTCGAAACAAATACGATTTTTTCGCTGCTGTAGGTACTTACCGATAGCAAACGTGACGTCACATCGCAAGTATTGAGGAAGAGCTCTTAGTCATTAAAGAAAAGAAGGTTATGTAAAGCGTAGAACGTAGGGGGATTATAAGGGAATCTTGTATAAAACACAAAGCTATTTTTATAATAAACAATTTGCTATTATTGAATAGCGTGTAATGTATGGAAGTAATAATGTTATTACCACCTGTAACACTGTTGAATAATTAATATAAATTCATATAATAATATCGTTTTTTAATCATGCCCCGTGTTCTTTATACGGCTTATGAAGTTGTATATACGGATACCAAAAAGTGGGTTAAGTTACCAAAGTTTTTTGTATTCTAAACTGGATGGAAGAAGCAAGCTTAAAATTAACATGAAAAGTACCGATGCGTACGCACGTCCAGCGCATTGATAAGCAGCGATGTTCTGTTCCTCGGGCCAACAGATTTCAAATGATTGAGATCAGTAAAATTATTTTTTTCCTACTAAAACTAACTAATGCTTTTGTCTGTCCGCCTTTGTTCACATTGAAAATTGGAATTTGTTTGGAATGTACATAATTAAAGCTATTTAAATTTTAAACAACCAATAATGGTCTTAACTACATAAACAAATGCAAGTTTATTTATTACCATATGGCGTCTATTATACAATCATCTCGATTTACAAATGGTTGAGATTATCTTTACAGTCCCAGTTTGCTTAAACGTCCAAATGGAGCGGAGTAAATATCTCAGCACCCCATCGCCTTTTTCTGTCGCTCTGAACCTCTATTAACTAAAGCGAGAGAGTAGAAATGCATAACATGCGGCTTAACTAATCCTCGAGGAGCGACACGGACAAAATGCGCTCCAGTTTGGTGCAACTTTCATATAAAAAAATGAAAAAAATAAGTTTGCTATGTTTTTTATTCGCCCAAATCATATGACACTAGTTGCCTTATATCTGAATGCCTAAAGACTTACTTTCAAATTATACGGGTTATAATTTTTCAAGTAAACTTTATACAAATTCGGGTTTTGCTATGTATCTATGGAAGTCCCGCCTCTTATTACGTAGTATTTATATACACTTTGATGCGCTCTAAAACTAAGAACTCACGGAACGGTTTTGTACCCGCGGCGGCTGCGGGCCCGTAGGTTCTGTAGACAGTAGATTTTTATGCGAAAAGTGCGAGCACATTTCACGACGAGCTTTACACCCGCAGCGCTTGCGGTTCCCGCGACATGTTCGCCCGCGCGTAGAATCGTTGCGATGCGAGAGATGTTTTCAACCGCGACGGCGCGCCGTGTGACCGCACGAATTACCGGTCTCGTGTTAAAAAAAACCGCAGTTCTGCGGGCGCTGGTAAAAACCGCTCCGTGAGTTTTTATGCTTAATAGTTTATGATGGGTGGCCGAGTTGCGAAGGCTTAAGCATAGACAATAGGCAAAAGTGCACGACAGCATGCTATTGCATTTTTTCACCGCTCGTAGTCGTACAATCGAGTGTTGCTTTTTTATATTAATCCGTTATGAAAAAAATAGATTTGTATACAGAACCGCACGGTATGTTATAACACACTGCCACCGTATTATCGCGATGATGCGATATCCACCTAAACCATACACTTTCGAGGCCAAATTTGTGACTAAAAAATATTACGAGTTGCCAAGTGTTAATAGGTATTCAGCGATCCATTTTCATCAAGCGTGACCAGTAGGGTTACTCTCGAAGCTCGA
>NJDC01001917.1:101181-135300 GCA_002245475.1 Calephelis virginiensis | reverse complement strand
ATTAATCCGTTATGAAAAAATTAGATTTGTATACAGAACCGCACGGTATGTTGTAACACACTGCCACCGTATTATCGCGATGATGCGATATCCACCTAAACCATACACTTTCGAGGCCAAATTTGTGACTAAAAATATTACGAGTTGCCAAGTGTTTATAGGTATTCAGCGATCCATTTTCATCAAGCGTGACCAGTCCTCCAGACCTCTCGAAGCTCGATTCATGCAATAATGGAAGTTGGAATCGAATATGTCATTTTATGTACTCTTGAACACAATACTGGCGAATTATTACCATTTAGTTAATAGTAAATTGTTTTATCCTATTCGTTGAATTTATTTGAATCTAAATGTTAATAATCCCCTAATTCTGTGCTAAAAAGTACCTAAAGTGACATATACGATTCCAATTTCCAATTCGCATGATATCGAGATTCAAGAGTAACCCTACTGTGATGAATGATGTTCAGACATGCAGTTGTTTTTTAATTCCCTCGTTCATTGTTTGCTTTTTATCTTAACCTTAACGGCATCAGTAGCATTAATCTGAAGATTTGATACTAACAAATTTAGGTAAAAAGGGGGTAGATATTGAAATTACAAGTACAAATTTTGTTACGATATCATGTATTTTTTCAAACATATTTATTTACACTTATGATTTAAACTTAACAGTAATGAGACTTTCCATAATAATTTGTATCAAAATATTTAATTAACAAAAATATCCACAATGATTTTGGTTAAGTTGAACTAACTTGAATGACCGACGTCGTCATGCAGGGTTATACCTATTTAAAGTCCGAGACTAAGTGCAAAACCCTGCAAAATGTTTTATACTTCAGGATCCCATTAATCAAGTTTTATTATAATAAGCAATGGCTGGCCGTGAATCGAACAGAGTACGTTTGTAACAGTCAGTTTTATTATTAGCTTTGAGTAAATAGATACCTAGTACATTAGGTAAACTCAACGATAGCGAAAACCGCGCTCAGAAAAAAAAGAAGAAAGTTTATGGCACTTTCAAATGCATTTTCAAAATGTAACTTTGCAGCAGAAGGATATATTATTATGTTTCCACTATGGATGACATAACAATCGCTCATAATTTAAAAAAAAGAAGGAACTTTATGGCACTTGCTGCATTTTAAAAAATGTAACTACATTTATTTCCACTATGGATGACATAGCTGTATTATGAATGAAAGGATGTATATAAAAGTAAATGGGTAAAGGCAATTCGTGTTCAAAAGTTTAATTGAAGCCATATTTGTTTTAAGCGGGTACGTTTCTGTAGCTTTTAAATTAAAAACTCCTTAAAAAACGTTTCAGCTTATAGCAGGCCATATTACAACCTCCTGATTATACAATGCCTAGGTATCTTATAAGTTGTATATCGATTTATTTTATCTTATACTAGCGGCCCGCCCGGCTTCGCACGGTTATGAAATATACATATAAAACTTCGTCTTCAATCACTTTATTTATTAAAAAGAATCGCATTAAAATCCGTTGCGCCGTTTTAAAGATTTAAGCATACAAAGGGGCAGAGGAAGCGACTTTGTTTTATACTATGTAGTGATTGCAAATAGTAGATACGATGACTATCTAACTGCATTAAAAAACTCATAACTTTTCTGAATCAACGGTCATACAAGTTAGATTTTAGCGTCACATAAAAATTATCAATGACCAAAGACAAAGTTCATGATTTTAAAAATCTAGATACCACAAATATGTAGCTTACATAAGACAATATTCGAAAAGAGCTATCCTAAACTATTCGTAACATTGATAGCTCTTCTGAGAGGTAACGGTGTTTATGCTGCTGCAGACTTACTAATTTTAAATTATAGCTATCTTCTTTCAACTAAAATCAATAGAAAGAGGCAAAAATGTTTAGTGCTATCAGATTAGGTTTTACATGGCACTTCTGCGTACCTATAATCTATTCATATGAAGGTTTGTTTAAAAATGTCATAAGTTACAAGTCCGGACTATTCCGACTTGTTAAAAATGTTTAATTTCTTTTTGTTTCATTGAAAAAATATAGCATACATCTAAAATAAGTTTAGTTGGTGTTCAGCAGAATAACACCAGTTGTCACAATTCTTTTTAAATGTTTATCTTCCATAAAATTGGTTTCAAAAGGTTGGCTCAAGTATACACGTATTCGTTACGATACGCAATCAGCAGATATAGTATAATTACAACACTCAATGTACGGTCCTTTCTCACTGGGACGATGAATGAAAACTTGAATGAAGTATCCGTAGCATAGATGAAGTAAATATTGCCATCGTTCGTGCCATTATGTGTTCTTTTTTAGTTCACACTCCTAATACTTAATATTTTACTTATTAATTAGAAAATCTAACATCGCTTTTTAGCTAAAGTGCTACTAATTTCTCTATTATTTTTTAATATGTACCTACCTGAAACCCGAAATTTGTTGGTCTACTGTTTTACTGTTCTTTAACAGTGCATTTAATGCTTTTGCATTATTTGTTTAAAAAAAATACAAAATGGCCATTTCAATTTAAAGAAAATTCAATATTTTTCGTATTCATTCGTAACAGTAATCTCCACATTTTGATGTATCAGTCAAGATTTTAAATAAAGTCATAAAACAGACATACAAATCAAACATACATGCAAAATTTTAATTATTTTCCAGAATAGCTGCATATGCATACAATGTAAAAAGTACCTAACTAAAAGAGTTTTGTCAAAACTTCAAACAAAGCAGTTTTAAAACAAGTAATAGCAAAACTCAAGCCTTCAAGCAAAATCATGTGTGATTTTCTCAAACATAAAACTTTATTTAATAAAGTTGCATGTAAATAATTAAAATCATAAAGTTATCTTACCTTATAAATTTAAATAAACCATGATTAAGTTACGTTTTCAAAACAATCAAATATTTTTTATCATTGTAAAAACATCTAAAATTCATCTTGAACAACTTTCGAGTTATCTAATATAAAACTTGTTGACAGATCTGACTTTAATAATTAAAATTAAATACTTTGGAACGTAAGTCGATACTGGCAAGAAATAGTAGGGTTACTCTTAAATCTCATGTAAATTGGAAATTGAAATCGGATTTGTCTTTTGTTCTCTTGATTACAACACTAGCGAATAATTAACAATTAGCTGCACAAAATTCAATGAATCGTTTATAACTATTTATGATTTATTAATATCTAAATGATAACAATTCGCTAGTATTGTAAGAGTACAAAATGACACAAATCAGATTCCGATTTGAATGAAATCGAAATTTAAGAGTAGTAGCCCTGCAGATTCTAATAAATCTAATATCAACCGACTCCTAATCGAACTAATAAAATAAGCTGATCTATGAAACTTTTTTAATAAAATCCTTTTACCCCATTTTTTCAATTTCAACATTTGCAAACTAAAAACAAATCGAAATGAATAAACCATGTTACAGTATAGATATTTATGGAAGAGATAATGCAAATATTTTCCTGAACAGGTTCATAGTAGATTTACCGATGTAGGTAGAGATTACTCCTCTTAAATTATTAGCAAATCAAAGACTAATTGAAAAAAAAACGTTGTTCTGGAAAGAGACGCAACCAGTATAACATATTTTTTATAAATATATATGTACCTACAGTCAAATACAATTCGCAGGGTTTTTGACAATTTGGAATGTTGCATAGCTTATCGGAAATAAGAATAACAATGCCAAAAGCCTTGATCATGTGTCGTTTTATTTTTCTTTTGGAAAAAACCTTAACGCTTAGTGATCATTGCGAAATATATTATATAAATTATATATTAGTGGTGGTTATTTTTTGCTATAAAATAGAACTAACTTTTAAAATAAATTTCTCTGAATTTAAAACACTTTTTTTACCACCTTGTTAAAATTTGACTTTTTGATCTTCCTAAATTAATGGCAGTTTTAACAGAAATTTACGACTTCAATGTGTTTTCACAATATTATAAAAAAAAAACTAATATTTATAAAAAAAGTGTTATAAATATGTTCCAAAAACCCTGTGATATTTACATACATAAGAAACGAAACTGAATTAAATTCAAATTTTTTCCAATAAAGCAGCATTACATTTAAGCGTTAACAAAATAAAAGTAATTGAACAATACTTCGTGCACTATAGCTTTAGTACTTTGAAACGATTGCAAAATGTCATTTGTACCAAATATAATTGCACCGATTTGACTCTACTCTTTAAAAATAAAGTACGTAAATTAAATATCATTTAACCCGAACAACATGAAAGCACTCGAACACCGCCCTCTTATAAAGACACAATCTTAACCACAAAAACTATTAATAAAATATCACAATGCTTAGCTCAAAACAATACTGCTATAAATATAATGCACGAAGTATGTGAAATATGTGCAATATTTTCAAAAAAACATGTCATAACTGAACGTATTAATAATAAGCGTAATTATTTCAGAAAACTTACTGCAACTGTAGAAACATATTTGCAGGTTGTTCACAATTACTCAATCAGTAAACTTTATAATCTATAAAAAATTAACATAAAAATGTTCTATGATATCTATATACAATATGGCAGCCTTCTAGCCGGTGAATTAGAGAATATTTACAAATTTAACAAGACGTAATAATAAGGATTTTAGATTATCCACTTTTGAATTATAAACCATCTAAACCTAATACTAACAGTTAAAATACTTACCTAATTAGTGTTATAGAAACAAGTGACTATAAAAATACAGGAAATATTTTGAAAAAATCCGAGATATACTCGTTTCACAGGATAATGCTAGACTAAGCACAGGGAAGTTAACTTAAACAGGTACGTGCATGAAACTTCCACCTACCTAATTTTAAATGCAGTTTTAACTTTAAAAGTTAGAAGAGCTACGTACAAATGAAATCCCATAGCAATAAGCGCCTGTTGTTTTGCATCGAAGATAACGCTTACACTTTGATGAAACTTAGCTTCAATTTTAAATTGTATTTATATCCTTCACTTAATAAAAACTTAATCGAAATCAAGTAGACGGTCAATTAGTTTTCCTGTGTTACCAATTACCAAATACACAAAAAGATTCTAAAATATACATGTGTCCGGATTTTAACTCTTGCGATTTTATAATAGACAACAAAATTTTAGAATGATCAAATTTAAAATAAAATATGCTGTAATTTATATTTGTAAAAAAATAATTGATAAAATTGTTTGCCAGTCATCAAACTGGTATTTTTTGTACCTGGCTTATTGCGTGTATGACACAGTCTAGGGTTTTAAGAGACATTAAAACCCAATGTATGATTATGATGCACATTTTAGCTTAAGATAATCAAAATTTATCGGCCATGATCGTAATACGTCGTCCAAATATTTATCTGATCTACATCCATACCACCATATTTTACAAATAATGCATACATGATTTTAATCAACCATAACTAACTCTTAACATGCTTAGCTTCACTAACGTAATCCTTGACCATTTAAATTAAAACCGTATTTGTATATTTAACTCAATCAACATGGTTTTAAAGTATTAAGAAATGATAACCTAGGGTGTTTTTTGCATTCTACATAAAATTGGCCAATTTCGTTTATAACGTCAATGTTTCAATTAAAAAGACATTTTCTATTAAAGTATTCAATTTATGTGAACACTTCTGTTAAAAAAATATATATATTCATATTCACGAATCAATTAAATCATGCAAATCAATTCAATTAACGATATACTAAAATTTGTGAATCGCATGAGCAATTCTTGACAAATTTTTGCAAGCGGAAACCTATAACTTGCTGATGTACATAGTCTAATTTTAATCTCAATCGCTCAACTTGTTAGTTGGGTGAGGTATACAACTTTGAATAGCGGCCGAAGCCGCAGGCAATAGCTAATCATCTATAGTTATTACAACTGGGGTAGCATCAAATCCAACGGAATCATCATCTAGTACTACAACATCTTCATCATTTTTTCCATCCTTGTCATCTTTTTTCTGATAGAGAGAAAGCACATCAGATATTATAGGCGCATGCACCATAGCGTGTAAATCTGTTTCATCTATGTCTATAGAATTCTGACTTGACTCATCCTGAGATGTTGGGTTAGATTTAGGTTCTATATCTTTCTTTGAATATGTTCGTAGTTCCTGTTTAGACCTTTTCAATTTTGACATTGACTTTATCGCCGGACTTGCTTTTACTTGTTCGAATTGTGTTACGTCATCTTCTTCATCATCGTCATCGTTACCATAAAACTTCTCATCATCTTTCTCATCTTTGGGAACATATTCATTAATTAATTTCATCAAATCAGCGTCACAAATAAACACTTTAGTTGGATCAGAATCGTCCGTGTCACAATTGTGCATAGAGAATAATCTACTAGATGTGAAATATTTAGTGCATATCTGGCACTGATTTTGTAAATGAGCCCGATAATGATTGTGCAGATTTGGAAAATCATCTCCACAAACAACACATTTTTCCGCCTTCACTATTGATCTATAGTGAAGCTTTTTATTTGACTTATGGACAAGTTTCATGTGTTTCATAAATGGACCATATTTTACAAATCTCTCTTTGCAAATACGACATTTTATTGGTTTCGTCTTATACTTTCTACTCCTATGTGAAAATGCGTGGATATTAAATGCATCTATTGTTTTGAATTTCAGAGTACAAAACCGACAAGATATTGCACCAGAAGTTTTGTGCATGTGCTCATGCTTTTTCTGAGAGTTCTTTTTAGTGCAAGGTTTGAAACAGAAGCGACATTCTTCATATTTTGGCATTTCAGTGGCATATGATTCTGTATTTTCTTCGTCACTGTCAATCGCACAAAGATGGTTATCGAAATCTAATGTAGATAAGAAATATTCACCGCATTTCTTACATCTATTTTCCTCGTGATAGTCGAGGTGCCTGTGTAGATTGAAGAACACTTTATTACAAATTGGACATTTTTCCTCTATAGACTCTTTCGGAAATGTGATCCACTCTTTCTCATCTCCGTGGACATCCCTCATGTGGTATATCATGTCCCTAAAAGCAACAAACGTTTCGTCACAATGTTCACACTTCACTGGGTTATCAACATGTAGTTGTGCGAAATGATGATTTTTATGTTTCCGGTACAGAGTCATAGTGCCAAACTTCCTAGGACAATAAATACAACCGTAGTATCCGACTGTACGATGGTAAATCTTATGTGTATTCAATGCATATTCATTCTCAAAAACTTTGAAACAAAAATCACATACAATTTCTTTTGTTTCTGCAGAAGCTTCTTTAAACACTCTTATATCATGCTGTGTTCTCAAATGACAATCTAATTTTACTTGCAAATGGAATGCCTTGTAGCATATGTGACATTTCACTTTCTTTGGATAAATTTCAGTGTCACCAATAATCTTACGCTTTTCACAACTAAAGGCTAAGTGACCTTCTAAAAACCTCGAACCTCCGAAATATTCAAAGCAGTAATTACATCTAAGAGTATTGTGGTAATCAATGTGTCTTTCAAAATTGCCTTTGCTTGCTAAAACTTTATAGCAAATTGAACATTGCAGTTCTTTTAACGGCCCGTCCAATGTTCGGGGACCACGTTCAGCTATCCATGTTTCATTAATCTTATGTACATCCCTCAAATGGTAATGTAAGTCATATCCCCTCAAAAAATGTTCGTTGCAATTAGGACATTTAAGTGGGTTGTCAATGTATTTTTGTGTTAAATGACCTTTGATGTGGATTCTATGATTCTTTAAGGAAATGGTTTTCTTGCCACAAAATTTACATTTGAAAAACTCTGGTTTTCTTAAATGGGCTTCTTCATGCATCTGCAATCTTTTTTCATCTAGGAAAATTTTTGCGCACAGTTTGCATGAAAAATAATTTGGCGGAGGCGCATCTGGATCTTCTTTAATCATCTTACTTTCAGGATGAGTGCGTTTTAAGTGACGAATAAGTTTCACCAAGTCTGGGTAATAACGTGTGCAAATGGGGCACTTTACTTTGTCTTTTCTAAGTTTCTCTATTCGTTTTTTATGCGATTGATGATCGAAATTATGACCTTTCACATGTCTTTTATAATAATCTTCTACAATATAGCCTTTCCCACATATATGGCATTTAAATGGTCCATTCTCGTCTTCAAAATGAGCTCTCGTATGAAGTTCCAATCTTTTTTTATTGGTAAACACGACATTGCAAATGTCACATTGATGTCGGGTTCCATACAACAAAGTTTTAGATTTATGCCATGTAGTATGATGCTTCAAAGAGCTCTCTGAATCACAGATTTTACCACATATGTGACATGTATGAGTTCCATCAAATACAGTTCTGTCGGCAGTCTGTGGGAGTTCATAGCCAACAATAGAATTAGCACTTTCGCCTTTCTTGTAATGGACAGCCATATGTGAAAGGTAGACTTTTCTAAATTGAAAAACTTTTTTACAAATTGAACATTCATAGTCCTTGCTCTGGAATCTCGTTTGTTTGTGAAAGTTCATGTGGGCTTGAGCGGCGCGCAGATGTTTGCTCTTACGTCCGCAAATAGGACACGTAAGGTGCTTGGGATCGAGGTTGGTGTCGTGATAATGTTCTCGCATATGCATCTTGTAGTGGCACTGGAACCTGAATGTCTGTGAAATGAAAATCTATTATAAAATTTCTAGATTTTGGAAAGCAAAAGATTAAATCAATATAGCTTCTCTGAGTTTTATTAACAAATTATCATAATTATGATTGAATATGTAAAAAATGAATTACCTCTTTACATACGAAACACTCTAATTTCTTTTCCAAATTATTTCCAACATTTTTGTGCCAATTAACGTGCCGTTTCAGAGAGATCAGTGTAGGAAGCTGCTTGTTACATATATGGCAAGTCAGACCGGTCATGTTAACCAGAGGTGCATTTTCAATGGCGGAAGCCTCATTAAAGCCGTTGTGAGTCTGGACTTCATCCAGGGGCTCCGCCTTTGTCACAACGACCTCACAAAAATCCGCCAAGTCTGGAGCAGACATATTCAATTTTGGTGTTGGTTGTTTTAATCTGTGGACAAGCTTTATATGGTTTGCTAATGCACTGCAACTTTTAAAAGTCATGTTGCAAAGTGTGCATGTATATACATTTCTTGGCTTCATGTTAACAGATATGTGAGTTTGATTGTGTTCATTTATAGCACTAACTTTCATTTCAATGTCACATATAAGACAGCGCACTGTACAATCTTTCAGATTGACTTTGGCTCTTTTTACTCCCGATGTCATGTGATGTTTTGTGCGCTTATGGTGTATTAACAGACGTTTATATGAGAACTGTTTTTCACAAATATCGCAAGTGTTATCATCCTCCCCTTCATCTTGACTAGACTCCGACTCTGATTTATACAACATAGGGGTTTTCTTATCAGGTGGCTCTGTCTTAACTTTTTTTTCATCTTCGGTATGTCTTAATTCGTGAGTCAAAAGAGCTTTTTTGTAAGTAAACGATTTATCGCAAACTTTACATTTTAAGTTTCCCGACGAATTCTTTGCACCATAATCCGAATGTACTGATGCAGCATCTTCAACTGACCCTGACCTAAAACATTATTTACAATTTTAAAACTTACTTTTAAACACCACTCCCAGTCTCTGGTGCCAGTGATTTGAATAGAAAGTACCTAATACAAACAAAACAAATAATTTAAAGTGACTGTTGTATATTGCATTTCCTAACAATTAAGGTAATGGTCGTAATCTTAAGTCAATGAATTCCCTCGGGAGAAATTCACTACATTAATTTTTATCGAAAATCAAAAGATACTTTTAAAGAAGAGATGAATTCTCTACAAATAAACTACAAATATACTATTATGTCTAGACAAATGTCGACTGTTGTCGCAATAAAATATTTCTATGTTTTTTGATGGAAAATCGAAAAGCGCGATGCGAAACATTTTCATTTTAAATTAAAGAGATCAGATACAGTTCGTTATATAAACGGAATTCTTGAGCGGGTTTAGATACCCTCGCTTACTGCGCGGATACTTGTACGATGACGCGGCCGCAACGCGTTAATCTTAATATAAATTACGTCACAAAAGCGATTGTGGTTGCGCGTTTCTATTTCACCTTAAAATTTATACAACTCGAGAACTACTTTTAATATATCCCGCTGAGTTTCTTACGCCGGATCTTCTCAGTGTGAGGCCGCGATTCCGATCCGGTGGTAGTATATAAAAATGTCGACGCGCACAAGTACCACTTGTATGGTTCACGTGAATAAAGTTTTTTCTGATCATGACTCTATCAAAATAATTCCTTCGCTGACTAATGATCTTTAAATAATTACCATACACAATAGCAACAACAAATCTTTTCAAAAAAACTTTGCTTGTGTTCTGATGGTGTACTGTCTACACATTTAAATTGAATTAGCACTTTAAATTACATAATGACCCAGTACAGTTAAAGCGTTCTAACCTAAGCTAATTAATTGAAAAAATCTTATATACTTAAAGTGTTAATTAAAGTTCGTATTTCAACTTTACCTCAATGTGCAAAATAGAAATGCCGAAATTATAGTATAAAACAACGAGACTCAAAAGTACAGACGTCAGTGTTCAACACAAAAACGCTTGGCAAGGATCTAAGCGTCAATTATCTGCGATGTTTGACGCAATCACTAACCCCCTTAAGAAATAAAACTTACGCGCCCGTTGATCTGGTGTGTAACTTCACTTTTGACAACAAAAAAACAAGTTACACGCCAGATCAACGGGTGCGTAAGTTTAATTAGTAAGGGTGTAAATAAATAAGGCGACATATTAAAAATTGATGAAATATACTAAAATCTACATACCTAGAATCGTCAACATAGTCATCACCTCCTACATTATTATCATCTGCATTAGACATGTGTTCAGCTAGATGAGCAATTAAAGTCTCCTGGCTGTCTAGTTTCTGTTCACATATTCGACACTGAAATACTTCCGGACTAGTTTTAGTTTCTTGAGTTTTATTTGTAGCTATTGGAAAAAAATGTGCTTTTAAGTGCAAGAAATAAGCTGCTTTTTTCGAAAGTACTTTTTGGCATACCGGGCACTCAAACGTAGTGGAATCGTTTTTTTGGGGGCACACGTGGAAGTGCGCACTATGAGCATAATAATCTTCAAAAGGTTGACGACAATAATAACAGGGTACAGATATTTTTTGACCTTCCCTTCTTTTATCCACAGTGTCTTTCTTTAGTGCCGCCGCGTGGCATACTCGCATATGTTTTTCTAAATTTTCGATATTTTTAAACTTGGTCGAGCACATTTCACAATTTATTTTATTTTCATTCTGTTTCAGGGCCAGATGAGCATCTATTGGCTCTAATGATACTAGAAGTTTCTTTTGAGGAGACATTTTACAGATTTCGTGATGGCGTTTTAACATTATCTTCAACTTAAAAGTTTTATCGCATTTGTCACACTTTAGCATATCTTCAACATCTTGCGCGTCTCCTGTATCATGAATGATTTCTTGGCGTTTACCAGGCGTCGCGAGTTCATTATTAGTGACATCAAGACTATTTTCAAAAGAGTTATTCTGATGAGTCGAATTGTCTGGTACGTCTTTGCTAGCTCTTTTATGATAACCTACATGACTGCGCAAACTTCCCAGAGACTTGAATTTTTTAGGGCATATTGTGCATTTGAAGTCTAAGTGGTCGTCGGAATCTGTTTCTGCTGAATATAGAGATCCACCATTGTCTTCATAATCTGAGTCTGCTTCATAAGAAGATACGTATTTTCGTTTTTTCTGACTATTTCGTAATTCGTCAACACGTTTCGACATTCCAGGGCGGAAGTCATGTGAATGGCTACTAATAGATGCATCATCAATACTATCTGCACTTCTCTTACGAGGTCGAGGCGTTGGAGTAACTTTACTTTCATTGCGATCGACCGAAGATGAGGGTTTAGAAACCTCAGTATGCGAAGATATTGCAGAATCACTGCTTTGTCTGTTCGGCGGAGGTGGTGTTGCGCTAAAACCTGTCAGAGGTACATTTTATTACAACTGCTCGATTAGCCAAAAATAAATAAAAAAATATAATATCTTTAAACGAGCAATTCTTGTATTTTTATATCATTTTGTACCTACTCTTGAACACAATACAAGCAAATATTTTTAACATAATTAACGTTTATTTCCTTAACAAAATCAAAGAACCCAATAAAAAAACCGGTAGATATTTGTCTGAGTCCACTGAGTAGAACAGACCATCTGCATCTCTACCAGGCAGCTCTTAAGAGGCGAGTACTTTAGTAAATATAGGTCATCACTAACGAGACCAGTGGCGGTAGAGTCAGATCCACCGCCTAATGTATTTCTACCACCACAATGACTGTCATGTAGCGTCCCGGAGGGTAGGGTAGCCGGTAGACTGGCGCAATAGGTCTGACATCCCAGCTACAAGACACCGACGCAGCTGTAACATCTACGGTGTCCATAGGCCACGGTTATCTCTTACCATCATTCGAGCCATGTTCTCGTTCGTTGATAATTTCACACTTAAATTGTGTTACTAAATTACTCCAATGATAATGGTTTGAAAAAAACTACGGAACAATCTGTAAAGCACATACTACAAATAAAAAAATATAAATCGGAATATGTACTAATGAATTATAGCCCAATTTACATTTTACTTTTAGCTCTTCCTTATAGGGACCACTAGATAGGAATAAAATGTATTTTATAACTTTCCTCTCTTGTCTTGTCTTGTCTTGTCGCCTCTGTGGTCTATAGGGTTCAGTTGTTGGACTTGACTGATTGAGGTCCCGGGTTTGATTCCCGGGTCGGGCAACAAAAAGAAAATTGGGTTTTTCCAATTTTCTAATAAAAAAAACGTTGCTCGGGACTGTTTATGTGCCCTGTTGGAGATAGACTTGCCACCTATCACATTGTGGGACTAAGTGTCTTCGGCTAGTCGTGGGTGCATTGGTTGTGCCTCTGCCTGAATGGATATGGGCCTGAAGATACTATAACTTTCCTTAAAACATAAAGCAACTACCAGACGAATTTCGTTGTAATCGGTTCAATAAGGGCTTAAACACAACCGCGTCGCGGCGCCGACCGCTAATATCGTCGGTTTGCGTTGCGGCATTGCGGCGTCATAGACGTTTCTCTGCCAATTTTAGCGGCGCGGCGCCGCGACGCGGTTAAGCGTTTAGGCACTTATTGCTTATTTTTTATTAGAAGATGTTACTCTGTTTAAATAAATAGATAGTTAATGCTACTGCCGTTAGTAGCGGCGCGGCGCCGCAACGCGGTTTGTGTTTCGGCTTTAAAATCGCCGTGAATCACAGTGATGATACACAACAAATACAGACAAATATTCCAAAAATAGGTTCTATTGCCCCTTTTTAGTCACCTGCACCTATTTTTTTAACTATCTTCAATGTACAGAATTCCACAGTTAGTACAGCCAATTGTACAGTTTTGTAAGTATATATATAGTCAGTACATAAATCGATAATTGAAGGGTTGAGTTTGAGAATGGTTTGAATAACAAATACGTCATTTGACGCAAATAAATTTTAGACATTGGGAGCATTATTTTAAATTCTACTGAAAATCGCCCCAAAAACTATAGAATAATTTAAAACTGAATATAACAATATAAAATAAATAGCATTTTACATATCATAATATAAAAATCATTTTTTTTCACTTAAACCAACTTTTACTGCTCATATTAATGCATTTTATAAGTGCAATAACGTTTTATCGACAAAAATATCCTTATCATTTCAATAAATTAACGTACTAGTTATCTTTATTGTTGCGACTATTGGACTTTAAATAATTTATTATATTAGTAATGTGAAGAAGAAATTAGTTTTGTATTTGGCAAGTTGATACAATAATGATTTAAACTACTTTACACCTATATAAGAAGAATTTGTCAAGTTTTTATATGGCGCTTGTTAAAAGTTAAGAGTTATTGGCGATATTTTATGTACGTTTAATTAACATTTAATCTTTCGTACTAGCGATCTTGATATCTGTATCAGTTAAACTGTTTTTAGACGGAATATCTCGACATATAATCGCTCTGTGGTCTAGCGGTCCGGGTGTTAGACTTGACTGCATGAGGTCCCTGGTTCGAATCCCGGGTCGGTCAACATAAAAAATAAAATGTTGGTCGGGATTGGAAATGTGCCCGGTTGGCGATAGGCTTGCCACCTACCACATTGTGGGACTTAGTGTCTTCGGCTAGTCGTGGGTGCCTTGGTTGTACCTCTGCCTACCTCTTCGGGGATATGGGCGTAAAGATACTTATACATATAATGTGATTCTTGTTATTTTTAAAATTGATATATCATTTTTTTTTAAATCTAACGATACCAATAACTATTTTTTGAAAAAAAAACCACTCTCGAACTCAACCCTTGAATTATCTGTTATAATAGCTACAGTCAATTAGCCAATAAAAAGTTCTCTTGAAACTTGAAAGAATTAAGTAAAATGCACTAGCCTTATTAATAAAAATAGACCAATATAATCAAAGGTTTAAATTGACATAACTTTAATATGCACTGTGAGGCAGACCTTAATGTCAACCTAAACCTTAGAATATAGTATTATGTTTATTATCTAATAATACCGTACACACATATTACTTACCAGGTGGTGGAACATAGTTCCTTCGAAGTTCTTGATCAGACCTCTCACATTGTTGTTTAAATATGTGAGCACCACTCAGTTTTTGAACACATTCTGTGCAAATTTTATCAGGCAAGCCATCTCCTTCATATATCTATTGAATTAAATGAGACAAGTCAATTATTAATACATTATTTTAACAACATTTAAAAATGTGTCCATTTTTTTATATTTTAGAACTACACAAACACATTTTAGTGAAAATGGAATGTACTATCGCCTTATCGCCTCTGTGGTCTAGAGGTCCGGTGTCGAACTTGACTTCTTGAGGTCCCGAGTTCGATCCCCGGGTCGGGCAACAAAAAAATATAAAAAGGTATATTTTGAATTTTCAATTAAAATTAACGCTTTCCGGGATAGGATACGTGCCCGATTAGCGATAAGGAGCTCTGTCTATGGTCGCGAAAATACTTATAATATACTAGCGGCCCATCCGGACTCGCACGGGAAAACAAATTTCTAATTTTTCATAGGAATAACGAAACCTATGTTTATCGGCTATAATGACTGTTTCTAATGGTAAAAGATTATTTCAAATCGTTCTAGTAGTTTCGGCGCCTATTAAATACAAACAAACACACAAACAATCAAACATTTCCTCTTTAACATTATAGAGTTGATGAAACACTGACAGCATCTCTTCCGACCGGGTCTAATTGTATTTTTAAACAAATCATATGGGAAACCATCGAAATACCCATATAAAATTTCAACCCAATTGGATTAGCCGTTTAAAGGTTGTGATACAGGTAAGTATGGAAGGATAATTTTTACTACTCGGTGTCCTTTTACCCGTTGTCCTGTGAAATGAAGCATTGTCCCGCAGTACAAATTAGCTTTAATTATATTGCTTAAATTGTACTACAAAAAATTCAATACTATTCAATACAAACTAACAATCAAATCTTTCCTCTTTACAATTGGTGTATTTACCCATTTAAAAAAACAAGACATTTGGTGCAAAATGTTCTGAATATGCTCGAACAGTACACACGTTACGCCGATTTATTTTAGTTTATATGTATAGAAAAATGATTAAGTTATGCATAATACGTGTCTCTGAAACCATGGAAACACACATACAAAATTTCAACCCAGTCGGTTAAGCCGTTTAATTATAGTTGACATATCGATAGCTGCGCCACCTATCTTAGTGCGGAAGTGTAATTCTCCCCTTCCCCCGTTGCCTTACTACCCGTTTTCCGTAGGAATGAAGCATTTTACCGAGGTAAAATTATCCCATATTTATTAGAGATAATGTGGACTTCTAATGGAATAAGAATTTTTCGACTGCACAACGGAATATCGAAGTTTGTCGATGTACTGTATTTATAATACTCATCAGTACCATGTACGCAAGTTCGAAAGTACTGTATCGCTACGAACTCACGGAGCGGTTTTTATCCGCGCCCGCGGCAGTAGCGGGCCCACAGGTTATGTAGAATGTAGATTTATATGCAAAAATAAGAGCTTATTTCACGACGCGGTTTACACCCGCTGCGCCCGCGGTTGTTTGCGGTTCTTACGGTAGAGGTCGCCCACCTGTGGAATTGTACAAGCTTGGTAGCGGTGATTTCAAACGGTGTGACCGGACAAATTACCGGTCTCGTGAGTTTTGAAATGAAACACAGTTTCCCGACCGCCGCGGACTCGGATAAAAACCGCTCCGTGAGTTCTTGGGCTATGACGGTTCAGTTGTTGAACTTAACTGCATGAGGTCCCGGGTTCGAACTCGGGTCGGGCAACAAAACGGAAATTGGGTTTTTCTAATAAAAAAAAATGTTGCTCGGGATTGGAAATGTGCCCGATTGGCGATAGGCTTGCCACCTATCACATTGTGGGACTTAGTCTCTTCGGCTAGTCGTGGGCGCCTTGGTTGTGCCTCTGCATACCCCTCCGGGAATATAGGCGTGAAGATGCTTTTTTTTTTGAGATGGTTCGTAATCTCATTGTACCGAACTTCGAAATATTGCTACGAAGTACGGCATTGCGAACGTTTGATTATGATGTAGGTACACATAGCAGAAGTGTTCAGAGCCAACGATGCAATTATAAGCGACAGCAATAGGGTACAAAATATAAAATCTTAAAATCATTTACGAACATTCTAAATTCAATACTTCGTCATACAGTACTTTCGAAATCGCGTACATCGTACTGATGAGCATTATAGATATCGACATCGACAAACTTCGATATTCCGTAATGTTGTCTAATTTTTCAAATCGCTCCAGTACCTAGTTTCGGATCCTATTCAATACAAACAAACAATCAAATCTTTCCTATTTACCTATGGGTAATAGATTATTTAAGTTAATTGAACTTATATTAAATCTATATAAAAAATCCGAGCGAAGCCGGGTCGAAACGAGGGTGCCTGTCGCCACTGGAACCCCGAAATGGTGTTTCTGATATGCGGCCCCCCGTTAAGAGGGATCGCGAGCTCAAGCGCCGCCGGACAGTAAAAGTGTGCGAGAGCGTTCTCACAGCCTAACCAAAGAGAGGACACCGCGTGGTTTTAATCTGTAGGAGTCTGACATAACCCGTAACGTCCCCCGAAAATGGATACCCCATGAGGATTTCCACACGTAAAAAACGGCTTCTAATGGTGAAAGAAATTTTCAACTCGGTCCAGTAGTTTTGGAGCCTATTCAATAAAAACAAACATACAATCAAATCTTTCCTCTTTATTATTAGTATAGATTATCCCAAACCAAAATACAGGTTTTCTAATTGCAATTTGAAACTTGGATATTTTATGCAGAATATTAAAATAATTGATTAAACTTATTATTTTTATTGCTTTAGCAACGCAATAAATAAGTCTAGTTCAGATAACATTATTAATTTAATAACAAGTTTTTAACAAAAATATATTTTTGTTGCAAATCTTTTATTTGTAAGAGTTATTCCCACCAGCAGAATTGAGAAGTGCACAAGTTCAAGACATATTAAATAAGATAAAACATGAAAGAATAACGTTGGGAATTGTAAAAGTTGCCATGGCCAGCTTCCAAGTCAATCATCACATAAGCTCCGTAACATAATAACTTTGTGTCACCATCCGATTTACACATGTTTGCAAAATTTGATATCTCTATTATTAGCTGGAAGTGGATCAACTTGGACTTGCAAGATTCCATTTCAAACGTTGGAACAGGTGAAACTGAATAAAAACTTTTTTTTATGATATTGGCAGGCAAACAAGGAGATTTGATTAATTAATTTGTCAGCTTAGTTTTTTTGAGCTTACTTTTTAACAACAGTACTTTACTGTCATAATTGATTACTATTATTTAAATCTTTGTTTTACACAGTAACCACTTAAACAAGAAAATTAAAAGAAAAAAGTACAGTGGGCGAGCTTATAATTTTAAAATTTGTGATATTGGAAAGCAAACAATTAGACGGATTTCCTGATGGTAAGAAATTAATGCCCCCTAAAGACACCCAAAGGTGGTAATGGTGCATTGCCAACCTGAGCCAGGATGTTAGGCCTTGAACAAAAGTAAAAACTTGACGACAATAACACCAATTTCGAATCACTCTTTCGAATAAAAAAGTTAGAATCAGTTCACAAATATGCAGGTGAGAAATAACTGGACATATATATACAAAATTGTAATCACAGAACATCACAAGAATAATGAAAAAAGAGGAGAAATAAACCTATTAGACAGAAAAAAGTAAAATAGAAAGAATACAATACAAATCACAAATTTATAATTCATCAAAGGCCTTATTAAAATATGAATATTTTTTTTTAAATGTGTACAAATGTCAGCGTAATACTACTTGAAAACTAAGTCTTATTAGCAAAAGACTATATGAAAAAAAAGAAATTGGGCAATGATGAATTTAAGAAATAAGAAATAAGCACCAGTTAGATAATACTTATTAAAATATACATGACAAATAGAATCAAAAATTTTCATTTATAAAGCTTTAATGAGAACTAGTTCCAATAATTAATTCATAACACAAATTAAATTTGAATAAACATGATAAAATAAAACTTAAAAGAAATGATATTAAATTTGACATAAGGAAACAAGGTAAATAATATGATAAATTAACTCAAAGAAACATGAGGAAACTCTGAAATAAATAATTTAAAAAGACAATATTTTAGTTTTAATTATACTCAAAACAAAAAAATTAAATGAATTAAATCAGGATTTAAATACAAATAATGTAGTTGAAACTATATTTCACTAGATAGATAAAATGCTACAAGAATTATCAGAGCAAAGTTGCTGCAAAAGCAGGGCTTACAATAAATAGTAGCACTACTAGACTCATGACTAGTCAAAGACCCTAAGTCCCACAATGTGATAGCAAAATATGTGGGTCAACAAAATCGGAATGGAAGATTGCAGAAAACTAACTAAACTTAAAAATGGAAAGGAAACATACAATTGACATTAAAGTGGCAATGGACAGGACATATGTGAAGAGAAGAATGAGAAAAAGTCAAGATTGATAACTGACTGGTATTCTATTAATGGCAAGGAAGACAAGCATAAATGAGTTGATAATGAAGCAAGCACAAGAATAAATGAACATGAACTTGAAGCAGAGATGGGAGGATGATATCAAGGGTGGCTGGTTACTGGATTAGACTAGCCAAAAATAGGATATCCTTTATAAATATATAAGTTTAATATCACTCAAGCTGTAAACAGCAGTAAAGGCTTATTTCATTTATTTTATTTTAATGCAGTTAAACAGTTTTTTTTAAAAGCAAAAGCATACAGTTGCAGTGACTTCTTAAGCACATACAAAGTTCAAATGGCAAATAGTTTTGTGATTGTTTAGATTTAAGAATTGCACTCTTAATTTAAAAATACATTGAATTGATCTGGGGCAACAATCCAATATAAGGCAAACTTAAGGGTTTTTAATTTGACATAAGAGAAAGAGGTGAATGATATGTTGAATTAACTCAAAGAAACATAAATGTAACACAAGGAAATTCTGAAATAAATAATTTTCAAAAAGGCAATACTGCAGTTACTATACTCAGAAACAAAAAAAAAACTTATAATAACGTCTAAGAATGCAATCAGAATTTGAATACAAATAATGCAGTTCAGCAGATATATAAGTTTTCACAGTGACTCCTTGAGCTTACATATTGTTCAAGTGGCAAATTAAATAAGTTGTTTAATGGTTTAGATATCAGATTTAATTAATAAGAAAGATTGAATTAATCTATCCAATACTTAAAAGGCAAACTAATTTATTTTGATGCTTTCGTAATGTAAAAACTACAAGTATTGTAAGAAGCTCCAACAAATTATCTCATATGAACAAATTAAATTTAAAATACCAATTTCAAATTTTAAGTGATATGCCAAAAAATTTAAAATGCAAACAAAATTAATTAAAAGTATTTATCAATACAAAATAACCATAACATTACATTAAAACAAATATAGTTAATGCCAATGAAGTTTACCTGAAATTTTTGATAAGAATAAAAAATGATTTTAAATTCAGTTAAGATTTTTTTAAATAGGTAAAAAATGGAATATATTAACGTTATGTGTAAAAACTTTTGTAATATTTAAAAGAGCAGTTTATTAAAAGAAATAAGTTTTTTTCAGAAATGAATACTCATAATGTTAATTTATTTTTAAACTTTTAAGAAGTTGTAATGAAACAAAGCATTTGATAAATACTACTAAATAAATAAATAATAATTATAAAAAAGAAAATAAAACATATTATTTTTAAATTATGGATAAACTTGAAATTGTAAAACAATCAGTAAGTACTCTTATCAGTATTAAACCACAATCTAGTTAGTGGTTTTCTGATGAAATCATTACATATTGTGGTATATGTAAGATAATAAATTGCATCTGCAACAATGTTACAACTGGAAATATTTCAATTTATATTACATATATGAACGAAATCATAACTGTATCAAACACAAATCTAAGACAAAAGATACATCATTAAAATCTCGAAGACTATTAATTTAAAGATTATTTGCGAATAACGCAAAATATTGTATAAGTAAAAGAAAGACATTAACAAAATTATAGAGGAATGACACATCGTATTATGACCATGCATGTATTAAGATTTACATATAATTCTAATGGTATATTAGTCCGGTTCAAATTTCGATGCTATCAGCATAAACTAAATAGTATTATGAGAACTTACTTTTACTCTTGCACACTCCATAACCATTTCTGCGAGTTGGATATTGTTATCCATGGCGAAGATAGAATAAAAATCGCCGAGTTTGAGGCACAATCTACATTTTCCGAGCTTGAGAGCCATATTGATTCGATCACAGAAACCATTTCACATTAACAGTAAATACATCAAAATAGGCTGTCGGTTTTCTTCAATAACTGTAAAATTGATATTATCATAATAAATACTATAAGTTTCTGCACAATTTATTCATCTAATGTCAATACTATTAATTTCAAAAAAACATCAATCAGTACCTGGACCGGCATTCACCAGTTCGCCATTGTGGAATTATTAATTTTATTTATCAGTGTTGCCAGTAACAGATAACATTATTTTGAAGAGAAAAGTATCATTTTATTTTATACAGAAAATAACAGTAATGTCATAGACGAAGAGGCAAACGAGCAAGTGGGTCATCAGAATGGTAAGTGTCAAGTGATCACCAAAAGCTAGAAAATATAAATAAGTTCTTATTTTGACATTCAATCGTATCAGTTTCGAAAACCGCCACTGGTTAATTGTCTTAAAAAAGGTGATGTCTTGTACAATGTAACAAATATCATCAAAATCGCAAAGTAGATGATCACCATTAACCAGGGTGGTAGACGTGACATTTTAGGTTCTGACTCTCAGTTTTTAGGCTGAACCCAGTGTCGGAACTTAAGGCAAACAGTTAATTAGAACATACATAAATACCTTTGGTAGATGCGGTAAAAAACACTGATTGCACTAAAATCCCTACATAATGCCAAAGGATCAAGAAGTTAAGTAAGTCTATTTAGTCGATATATATAAGACTGGTCATCGATGTTTAGAAATACCTTACGATAGATATGGTCAAGTAAAAGAAGTTGAACGTCTCGCAAGCTATAGACCGTCCTTTTTGAGTATTAAGTAAATACTTGTCTCACATTTAAATGTAGGGCTTGTTTGAAACCTATTAAAATGAAAAAAAGTGTTAAAACCGAAATAAACCATTTTTTTCGATTAAAACGGTTGGTGCTCATAACCATGTTTTTCTTAGATACAACCTCATTTTCAGAAAATAAAGAGAGGGGATAAGGCGCTTAGACCTAATCCACAATCAGGAAAAAACTCGTATTCACTCTTTTGTGTCTGTTAAAAAAATATATAATTTGCATTCTGATTGCAAATGTAACAGAGATAATGATGTATTTTAATTTATTGGAAATAATATAACAGGTGTTGTTATTAATTAATAAGCATAGTATGTAATATAGATAGGTATATTATACTACTTAACTTAAACGAAACGTAACATCAAGTGGTCAAAATATATTGTCGAGAATGAAGTGTAAAACATAGTTCTTTTATTTTAGTGGGCGAGTTTTAAACCGTTTAAAATGATTTATTTAGGGTTTGAAGAAGCCACATTTGATTTTAAATGCTTAGAATAGTTTTTTTACATGTGTTTTGTTCTTTTTTTGTTACTATCAGTTTAGCATGGTGGTACTTCACGTGGTACTTCACTGACATGATTGAAAGAATTGAAATGATCGAAACGAAGTATATTAAGCCTAAACGTGCCTTTCTTTGAGAACGCTTGAGTTGTAATGCTCCAGATTCTTAAGAATAGAATTCCATTTCTTAGCAGTTCACTACCTATTAAAAGTTTTTTTTTAAATTTTAATTAAATATGGGTATAACCTGCCGTGTTAACAGCCAGGATCGGCTAAGCATGGAGCTGGGGGAATTAAATTGTATAGGTCCTCGGCACACTCTCCAAAATGAAACTTCTTGAAAACCAAAAAACTAGCAACTCTACGATGGTAGTGGTTCATTAATTTGCTGTTAATGAGTTGGGTTGGGAGTCCCCGATGAATCTTTAAGCACGTCTATCTATTGAGTCCAAATCAGCAAGCTGGTAGCCACCAGAACCTGTCCATCGATACGACAGCAGTAGGTACTGAAAACATGTTGGGACTTGCGCAGGGTAGGTAAATAGCCAACAATGTGGATGTGAAGAACTGATTAACCTTGAAAAAATCCTCTACTCTTTGGCTGCACTTTTTGTTTGGATGCTTTTGATAATTTGTAAAAGTGCACTGTGGCAGGTGTAGGGTATTGAGATGATTGCACTTTTTTGGCGGAGAAAAGATATGTCTGCTTTTTCGTACCATTAAAATTAACATTCTGGTTCAGGGTACTCGTAAAGTTCTGGTTACCCGTAAAGATGAGTTAAATCTCTCTAATATGGGCTTTCTTTCAGAGCAGTGTGGATCAGTTATGGCTTTTTTAACTTACCTAGCATTAAGATTTCAAAGGATGTTCCGTTTAATGGTTATCTATTTTCTTTCTTTTTTTTTAATGTTGTACTTTTTCCTTATTTGTATATTTCTTTATCTGAATGCTGCTTGTTTGGAAGAAATCGCTTATTAGCGATAAAACCGCCATTTGTATAAATAATCTACTTGCTGTTGTAATAGTTGTAGTACTTTTAATATGTTTTTGTTGTACAATAAATAGTTTTTATTATTGTTATTATTATTATTATCTACAAAGTGAAAATGGGAGTAAGGCGAATTAGTACCTCAAGATGAAATATTGTTTGCAACTACACAAGACATAAATTCAGCCTCATGGGAAGTATCTGGTTTTTATTGTTATCATCTCTGGGTAGAGGCTCCCCAATATGGTCCTTACTTTTAACTGCAAGTAAGGTGCAACTCGATAAATCGAGATCGTCGTCCATCACCGGGCCCTTTCCAATCAATATAGTCCTTTAGCTTCAGTTAGCTCGGCTTTAGGTAGCGATACTAGTTCTTCTGTATTTTCTACTATACAAATCATGGGAAACGCTCTAAAAACTGCTTGGTTTTGATTTGACACTGGGCACTGGCAGCACTGACTCAATGTGTCAACTGTCAGTCGTTAATATTGCTGCTCAGTCCTTTGTTACTTTTTGGTTCATTTTAGATTTATCGTGTTTTAAAACATTTCTATCATTTAAAAATATCAAAAGGTATAATATCTATATTAATTTATAGCCTGTTTTTTAATCTCAGAGACTAAATTGACATTAGCAATGTTGTAAGTTTTTTGCGGTTCATAAATAGTGTCGTGCCATTATCGGAAAATGTTAACACAATTTACCGATTTTTATAATTTACATTGGAAAATCGGAATATGTTTATTTAGAACGAAATAATTTGAAATTTTGTAAATTAATGTGCTTCATAATCGTAGGTTAATAAATTTTATTATTTGTATTTTCACAAAGCCAAAATTATAAGCAATAGCACTTGAATTTTAATTTTATTTTTCATTAACATAATGCTTTGGAACAACCTATGCGTATAAACTGTGCACCTCGTGCTATGACGTCATCAATCATTATTTTTTTTTTCATTTATTATTTTTGATGTTGATAAAAGACCTTTTAATAACGGTAACAAAGATGATATAGTTACATAATGCTTGCGGCGTGCGGAGCGCCGCAGGCGCTTATATAATTTTTTTTTGTGTAACAAAATACACTTTTTCATGGTAAAAGACAGCAAGCAAACACAAGGCTCCCATGATGGTAAGAAGTAACCGCAGCGTAAAGACACCATCATATGTTGTAGACTGCGTCGCTGAGGGACGGAAATATTAGGCCAATTATGCAAGTCTACCGGCTACCCTAACTTCTGGACTGGAGCATGACATTCTCACTATGGCAGCAAAAATCAGTAAAACGGTGAATCCCTATCTGAGCAAGTTGCTGCACAATAGTCTACCACCAGCGGTCTTATTGGTGATGACCCGTTTCACCTTTGCTTGTCTCTTACGATCTGCCAGGCAGGACGGCCGATGATTTGTTTTACACAGAGGAGCCAGACGAACATGGCGGAAATTATAATACATACTAACTAAATTATAACTAAGTTTTTTTATGTCCTGCTTAGCACCAATAATGCAATCATATAATTTGCGTACTTTAGGGTTAAATGAATTTGTGTAATTTGTCCGTACCCTAGGACTATTTTTTAAATTTAATAGGTAATTAATAACTTGCACACAATAAGCAGAACGGACGCATTCGAAGACTTCAATAGATTGAAGGACGAAGGGTTTACATAATTTTTTACTTAGTATTGTAAAAAATCGAATTTGAGTTCAATGTAATGTCGTCTCATAACACCAAAAACTTAATATTTTCCTTGATTCCCAATCGATTCCATCAGCAGACAGATTTGAAATAACGTTCTCTTTTTCGATGTCCGTTAAAAGAGCTAATAAATTTAGGGTTGAAGTATCAAATAAATATTGGTTTTCCATTCTTCGAATATCAACATTAATTTACGTTTTGAAAAAATCGGTATTGTTGGACAGCACTACAAAATAAACGCAGGTATCATTATTTGTAAAATTGACATTTGCCTCTGTCAAATGTCAATTCAGTCTCTGAGATCATCTGAAAATGAAATTAAAAACACATTAAAAATTAGGATATAGAAAGATTTTGTTATGTGTAATTTTATGAAGATAATCTAGAGTAGGGAAGACCTATTAATAACATTTCCAAATATCTTAAACTTACATATTAAACGTGGAAACGACTAAAAAATATTATTTGTTAAATAGTATTAGAAAGTTATTAAAACGCATTAAGACATTACCATGTTTACAAAAATTAGAAGTTATTTAATAGAAGTACATATATAAGCGTTATTATTAAAAAGCTTGCAGCAGTTTTTTGCACTTCAAGGAAATGAACATGAAAAGTCATAAATTATGTACATTGTAGCCGGTTCTAATTTATTTGGTCAATGGTTTTCGAAACAAGTAATATTTGAAGAATTCGTACATGTGAATAATCATGATAAATTTGACTTGGCAAAAGGAAAATTAATATGTATTGCCTGGTCATATAACATATTTCAAATCGACAATATTTATATTGTGTCTGGATCATGGAATGGAAAAGATAATCAGATAGTTTTACTACCTCTTCCAGAAGACTGTACAGAGAATTCAAAATTGTTAATATCTTGTAATGACTATAATATTGTAATAATCAATATAATTTTGGGAACTATATGGATCTTAGATCTTAAAACTGATTATTACAAAAAAGTATCGCTGAATGAAGTTCCTAATGAGGAAATAGAGCACACAAATGTTGCCATTATTAAGGTAGTAGCTACCAACGATTTATGTTTATATTTAACTGACTTAGGATATGTGTATAATGGTTTACTCCCAACTTACATTAATACATCACATATATCAGGAAAAGTGTGTGACATCCAGTGTGGTTATGAACATTACATGGTGTTGACTGATAGTGGGACAGTTTATACTTGGGGAAATGGACGGTGAGTCATATTGAATCGACATCTTTGAATTGAATGTTTAAGAGATGTTTATATTCCACAAGATCTGGAAATATTAAGCTAGTACTAGGAAAGTTGTATTATTCAGAAGTAACATTGGCTAAGTTAGAACAAAACCTGTTAAACAGAATTAAAACAATCTAATTTTGAAAGGAAATATGAGCTGTTTTTGGTGCCGATTCCGACACACTTTGTCTAAACTTGTTTTAGATGTGTGCCATCTACCTCCAATGACATAAAAATATAAGAGATTGAATATTTTAGACATGCCAAATTAGTCAGAACATAACTACTTGTACGGCTTTTAATAACAATATTCTGAAATATAGATTAGTCCGTAGAAATGTCACTTAGGAACTAAAATGACAGCACTTCAATGTATTTTTTCTGTAACATGAGTTTAAACTTAAACTCAGCTTATTTAGAGCATAGCACAATTAACCAAAATAACCAGTTTGCAATTCTTTAAAACTATGTCCCTTTACTGTTTCAGTCGCCTGCAACTTGGACATGGTGATATCAATAATTTGGAAACTCCCACTGAAGTGGAAGCTTTATCTGGTGTAAAAATTGTAAAAATCAGAGCTAGTGGGTGGCATTCTATGGCACTAAGTGAATTTGGAGATCTGTATGTATGGGGCTGGAATGATACAGGACAGTTGGGAATAAAAACCAAATTTAAGAATAGCACAAATAAGCAAGTGCAACCAGACTTTGGAATACCCACACTACTTAATATTTATGATGAAGATGAAAATGAAGTTGAAGCAAACATTAAAGATTTTGCCTGTGGTACAAAACACTCTGTGATATTACTTGCAGACAATTCAATTTGGACAAGCGGTGATAACAAATATGGTCAATTAGGATTTCCAATTAAAAAATACCAAAAATTAGATTATTTTAAAAAGTCCTATGTAACTGAAGATAACTCTACACTTCTATGTGGACCATGGTGTACTATTATTCAATCATAAATAAACTCGAAAAATACAAAATTACAAAAAAAAAAATCTAAAACTAAAATGGTTATTAAATTTTAGATATATTGGAAAAAATAGTTGTTATTTATCCATACTATATACAGGTCGTTCCAAAAGATTACGTAACTGGGTAGGGGTTGATAGGGGTGGTCACAAGGGTCAAGGGTCAAGTTGCGTGAAATTGTAATTACAAAGTCCTTGACTGGTCCTTCTTAGCTTAGTTTTCTTTAAAATCTTGGTTAGATATGTATTTTTATTTTAGCACTTGCCCTGTGCTTGGGATAAATTTTCTATAAATTTTAAAGAAAGAAAAAATTTCGCCCCATACATCAATTGTGTATCTATAGGACCCGTGTTAAAGGAATTAAAAATCTCGCCACGGGACTTGAATCCTCAGTAGCTCAATTGGTTAGAGCATTCGTCGGCTTGAGAGGTTACAGGTTCAAATCCTGTCTGGGGCGAAATTGTTTCTTTCTTTAAAATTTATAGAAAATTTATCCCAAGCACAGGGCAAGTGCTAAAATAAAAATTCGTTGCGAGAAACGAAAGTTATGGCCATTCTAAAATGTGAATTTCATCTGTAATGATGAACTCATTTTGTGGGTACTCAGAATTGTGTATCTATAGGACATAACTACCCGCGTTAACGGGTTAGAAAGGAATTAAAAATTTCGCCACGGGACTTGAATCCTCAGTAGCTCAATTGGTTAGAGCATTCGTCGGCTTGAGACGAAAGGTTACAGGTTCAAATCCTGTCTGGGGCGAAATTTTTTCTTTCTTTAAAATTTATAGAAAATAGATATGTATTGTTTTTTTACTTCAATTTGAGAAAGGTTTATTGAGGATTAAAAAATATCTTTTTTTATACAGCTACATTTTTAGGTAAAGTTAGCAAAATAGTCCCACAAGGTGTAAAATTTTCAGCTTTTTAAAAATTGGCATTTTTTTAAATACCCAGAGGTAATTTTTTTTATTTATCTGGCGACCATTGTAACCACCCTTATATTACCCACCCTTCCCAGCTACGTAACATTTTGTGACGCCCTGTATATATAGATTTCGATGTTTTCCTGTATAATTTTTTTTAAAAACACAGCCGGTAGAGCTGCTGTCGGTGTATCAACCCTGTAATGCACAAAGTACATTGAATAATAGGTCTCTGTAATGTTAAAGAAGAAAGATTTAATTGTTTGTATGTATTGAATAGGCTCTGGAGGCCTACCATAAGCCCTTAAAACAGGAATGTTTTAATACTACATTGACTTTTTGTACTATGACGTCTCTAAACAACCTTGTTCTAGGCACAGACTGTTCTAGGATAGTTTTACAATACTATTAGAAAGCAGCTTTGTGACGAATCATTCATTCAATTCGTACCATAACGTCAATTGTCACAGCTAGCAGTAATGTTTTTATGTCATAATAAGCGATCTTAAAAACGTTAATATTTGCTAGCGGATTTAATATTGTTTGACAAATTGCCTTTGAAAAGATCGAAAATAAAACAAAATTGTTAATGTGATTTGATTTTCGTTGATAAATGTAGGATTAGACTATCAATCAAACATTAATATCTGCAAATTGACGGTAACAATTGAACGCAGTCCAGTATTCTATATGGAGGACGCTGACAAAAACCTTAAACTATTTATTTAAATCGTCATTTTCTGCATACGAGTAGCTCAGATTAGTAGTAGTAGAACGTAGTCTGGCAAAAAAGTCATTTTCATTTTTATTAAATTTGATAGAAATGATTTTATATTTAACAAGTTACCTAGTTATGCAGTTTTTCACAATTTAACAATCTTTTTTATGGTTTCATTTTTCGTGCACAATTATTTTTTAGCTCAAATGCAGAAATAAGTAATACATTCACAAAGAAATTGGTCTATCGTGTATTTTCTTATTGTTGTTACAGCGATAGCATCCATAACAAAACTCAATAAGGGTGCCACCGCTTTATCTAAGACCTAAGTATGACTTAATATGACGACGAAAATGACTAACTAGAAAATGCATATCAAATAAAAAAAAATAGTTTCTAATAACTAATGAACCTTAGTCTGTCGGAAGGGGACGTATCTAAGTAAGTTTTATGCTTGTAGCTGACTAATTATATTGTGAAAAACAATTGGAAGCCATATTAATAAGAAAGAAGAAAAAGAATAAAAAAAAGAATGTAGCAGTTAATAGACAAAATTTCCAAAAATCATTCGTTCATTGCGGTAATAAAACAAGACTGATTTAAAAGCTCATGGTACGAACTAAAGTAATGATATTTTATGACAGAAGTAAAACTTTCCTTTTACAAGACTGTTTTGTCAAAGCTTATGGTAAGCCCCCTGAAAACCAAATTGAAAAATTCTTTCACCATTAAAATCTGACAGTATTAACGACGAACATAGTAATATTCGTTACTAGAAAAGATTAGGGATCCCTACTAAAACTTCAATAATGTAACACAAGTTGTAAAAAAATTGGGTGTAAAATGCCTGTCATTGCGTGCACTACGGAAACCATTAACGATAGAAGAAAAACAGGTTTTACAATAATAACGAACATATAAATGTCTACAAAATGCTTCACGACACCATAATATATCCTAATCCTATTATATTTCCGGCAATATACAACATATATTTTTTTAACTTGATAGAAATAGTGACCATATTCAGACTATGTCATCCACACCATATTAAATCGTTTCATTACAAGTCTGTTTCAATACCTTTTAAAATTACCTTAGCTACTTTACATTGCTTTCGTATTATTCAAACCGAATAATCCAGTCAAGAGATATTACGAAATTAAAAACTTCATTCTAAACAAAATACCTTCCTACCTGCCAACTAATCGAACCTCCCCAGGGCGATCAGTTACCTCCCACCGATCACGACGAAGTGAAAGATCTAATTAAAGATCTTCACAATAGGAAGACCCCGGGGCCTATCTCAAATAAAATACTTTCCTCCCGCGCTCATATACCTCCTAGTAACATCTTCAATGTATTACTAGCAGGCTGTGCCTTTCCTGACGAGTGGAAAGAAGCCACCGTCATAGAAGTCCACAAATCCCGTAACATCACGACTAGTTATCGCCCGATCAGTCTTATTTTACTCGGCAAAATATACGAGCATCTCATCCTCACCCGCCTTAAGACGGTCGTAGGCGAGAAACATTTGTTAATGGATGAGCAATTTGGTTTTCGGGCAGCCCATTCATGTACAAATCAAGTGAACGACCGCACGGAGCACATATTAGACGGCCTGAATAGACGTGGCTAAGGCGTTCGATACGGTCTGGCACAACGGCCTAATCTATAAGTTCTACAAAATGGGCGTGCCAGCCAGACTAGTACTCATTATACTAAGGGCTACTTGTCGTATCGTAAATTCAGATTTTGCGTAGAAGGTACTCTCTCCAGCAGTAGGCCCCTAGAGGCGGGAGTGCCGAAGGGCTCGGTACTCTCATCTTTGCTATACACCCTGTACACGAACGAGGTACCCCGACCGCCGCGCGTGCACGTAGCCGTTATCGCGGACGACACGTCTCTATTATGTGGCCCACCGTCGCGGGTCTTAGACAAAAATGTGTCGTTCGAACCACTCATAGTGCGTGTCACAAACAAAGCTAACTTCGTACTTAGCCGACTCTCTTAGGTGCCTAATTAATAAAAATAGCAAAATGTCAATTCGTAACAAAGTGACACTCTACAAAACATGTGTTAGGCCAATCTCAGCTTAAGCAAGTGTAGGCTTACATTCCCGACCCACCTTAAAAAGTAACAAGTAGGACAGGCTGGTGATTAAGTATCTCAGTTGTCAACTCAAAATGGAAAAGTGTACATCAAATAGCTTTCAAATGACTTGTTTTATATTTGCTATCTCCAGTAAGCAACAGAAATACAATAGAGATAGTAAACACAAATTACGTCATTTGATAGCTATTTGATGTACACTTTCCCATTTTGAGTTTGCAACTGAGATACTTAATCAGCACCAACAGGTTCATGAGTGAGTTTTGGCGCTATCATGAATGAAGGTGGTCGTAATTTTTTTATAATTATTGAATTTCGTGTTTATATTGAGTGATTCAATTAGATAATGATGATGAGCTTGAGTAACGAAGCCACCGCTTTACTCAAGACCCTGACATATGACTTTGTACATAGTGACTAATGACTATAACAATTAACTAACTTGACATTGGCAAAGTAAGTCTTGAAAAACGATCGAAATCCATATATTTAAAAGAAGAAGAAGGTTCATGCGTAATAATTGATATAATGGAACGTACCCATGCTACGTAACCTATTTTTTAAGAATTTTCGAACACTCCCTCCCGTCGGTAACCACTCGTAGTAGATGCAAAGACCCCCCCCCCCAAGTTTTTACGTAGTAGTGACAAGTATGATTTCCAATAATTTCACAGGCAGAAAGTGTAACAAAAGAAAACAAAGTTTATTTATACACCGTCTGGCGTCTATCACATAAGACTGCTTTATACTACTTACTAGTTATTACATACTAGTTACTAGTAAATTAAATTTTATGAAAAAGAAAACTTACAAAAGCACATGATTCTACGGTAACTTAGTTTAAAAAACGAATAATTATTTTCTGTTTAGTATTATGAATATCTATGTCACACGTATTCAATGAAAATATTCCTAGCGTCAATCCACTCAGATACATTATTGGTCACGGATACAGTAGTATCAGAAGTTTTGAAGTTATACTTCTTTTGGCGCGTTAGGAAAAAATAATGAGGGTAAATTTTTACGATGCGCGCGCACACCGTCACAAAAAACCGACATGATGAAGTTAGCTATGAAGTTAGCTATAGATAACATTTTAGTTTTTAAAAAGATTTTTATCTTATTACGCCGAAGAAGTATAACTTCTAACGCGTGTACATAAGTACACACACACTTTTATTTTTTTATGACAATGGAAGGTAAACAATCAGACGGATTTCCTGATGCTAAAAAATTCACGCCGCCTAGAGACACTTAAGGTGGTAATGGTGCGTTGCCAAACTGAGCCCGAGATGTAAGGCCTCCAGCAAAAGTAAGTTTACCGGCTACCTTACCCTCTGAACCAGAACACGTCAACGGCAAGCACTGACGTTATGGCGGCAGGAATAGGCAAGGCAGTGGTACCAATCTGGACGAATCGCTGCGAAACTCTACCACCTAGAAGGATGTCACGGTGTAATTGACGGTAAGCCTATGCTCACTAAACCAAAGAGTATGTAATCACTACATTCTGCACTAAACTTCAAACTGTCTGTGTCTGTTTTCAGCTGACTTCAATCAGCTGACTTATTAATATACTTACGTCAGCGCCACTAGCTGTGAGTTTAAGAAGCAAGCAAAATTACGCGCCATATTCGACTATAGTCCGAAATTTCTATTGGAACCCCCCCCCCCCTCCCTCTAGTGATTGATCGTAGTATTTTAAATACCTTCCTCCCATCCCTTAACGGGTTACGTAGTATGAGTACGTTTCCTAACTGACTTTCAACGTAAAAACCGATTTGCCTCGAATTATTTATATATTATGAGATATTGAACAGGCAAAGGTAAGTTTTTATCCATCATTATCATCACCATAATCATTGGGGTGACAAAATAGGTAACAGAAAATGGAAAATAAATTGATGGCTCAATTTTTTTTTGTCAGAGGTCAAAAGATATATGCCTTTTTGTCACAAATTGTGTGTCTATTTATTCACACGTGCAGTAAGCAGACTCGATATCTCACCACCGGATAATAATTCTAAATTACTTTGAAGGATTTAATATATCGTTTATCTACTGTATTATTAGAAAAATAGTAAAAAAAAACATAAATACTCTAAGTGCTTTTGGAAAAAAATCTGATTGATTAGCTTATCAAATGTTGTAACAAATTAAAAGTGAAACAAAATTTTATTCATTTATATACACACATCTCTTTTTTTAATTTATCACTGTCTAGAAGGTAAGAAGATATTGTCGAAAATATCTATGGCCACAGTACATATCCGACCTTACCTAACTACCTTGAAAAACGGTTACTGCAAAGTTAATAAAGTTTGATAAACAGCTGAATAGAAGCTTGAAACAGATGACAGACCAGACTTAAAAAAAATACAAAATAAATAAGAACGTGTTCCGTGTACACCATGCAAAATGTCAAAACCATGATAGGTCAGCGGTTCTCAATCTTTTTAGGTGACGGAACCCTTTAGAAAAGCAAAATCCTTGACGGAACCCTACAATAAAACAATAGTTTTGAAAGTGTATTCTTTAATTAAAGCATAATTAAAGTACAATGTAACAGTTACATAACAATTACTTATAATAATAGAAGACAATAAAAAAATCGAATTAATGGGAAGTATGAAACTGATATCAGGTTATTTGTGATTGTGTAGTTATTTTTCATCAATTGATTGATATCGGGTTTGATAGAGGACATTTGAAGTCTCATATCAGGTTCGGCGTCCAGTCTATTGCGGTATTTTGTTTTTGTGGCTGCATATATTGAAAATCCTGTTTCGCACAAATATGTTGTCGGGAACGGGAGAAGAATATTAATAGCCATTTCGGCAAGCATTGGTTAATCAACTCGGATTCTGCACCAAAAATCGTTGAGAGGTGTCGTTTTTAAAAGTGACTCCATAGATGAGTCTGATGTCATTTCTAAAAGAGATTCATATATCTCGTTCGACATATTTTCAGGCTTTTGTAAGTTTGATAAAGAAGGGTTATGAATCCATGAATTCATTTTTGTGTTCTGTTCTCCAGGAAAATACTTCTCAAAAGATGCACGCATCGAAGTGAAATATTCGCCCAATTCTTCAAATACATCATCT
>NJDC01001917.1:84274-97922 GCA_002245475.1 Calephelis virginiensis | reverse complement strand
TGCGGCGGACTGACGTGCCGGGAGGAAGAGGGGTGTCACAAATTTGATGAAGGGCACTTTCTTCCTCGGGCGGGACATCAGCCTGGCTGAGGTCAACCATCCTTTGGTTGTTGTACTCCTTCATGGTCTTAAGTAGACCAGGAGTGGCGCAGTACGCCTCGGATGCCCTCGCCAGGAGGATAATGTCCGCCTCGAGGGAAGTGCGTGGGGAAAGTCCAAGTAATTGGTTGTCGTCATCGGGTACGGGTAGTTGCCTGGCCAGATCCGCCGCAGAGGCGCGACGCGCCGAGCGATCTCGCTCTCTGGCGGCACGCTGCGGAAGAGGCTGGCCGGCAACCACCGGGTCTCGCGGCGTAGCCTGCGAGACCTGAGAGTCAAATCCGGTGAGGTTTGGTTCCTCGACAGCTTGCAGCTCAAATGTGCCGCTGGAGGAACCACGGCGCGAGTTTGCGCGTTGAGGGGTGGAAGGCCCCGGGTTTTCCTCACCGTCGATCTCCATGTCGGAAATCGTGGGAGTATTTTTGGGCTCAATTCCGCGTGCGACCTAATCGGCGGCCATTTCTGGCCGCCGAAAAATCAAATTTACTTAGCACTCCCCTCAGCGGCAAATTCGCGCAGATTTATACAAATAAAGCTGTTTGAATTTAATTGTTTTAAAAGGTCCGTGCACAGATTGCGCAGCGAACACACTAAACACTGAACACTCGCGACACAACGGCACGGCACGGCTCGACACGGCGTCGGGCAGCGTAGCGGCAGCGATACGTCCGCCGCGCACGACGGTTGAAGCAATTCTAAGACTAAGTGTAGTTGCGCGATCGTCGTATTTAAAGTCCTAGCCTCGATCTCGAAATTTCTCAAAAATACTCGAGTCGGCGTCTTTGATAAATAAAAAGCCGAAATAAAAATATAAATAAAAAGCGATGTTAACAATCTCGGCTTTGCCTTTTACAAGTTAGAGTCGAAAGTCGCTTGTTTACAATTGTAGCGTCTAATCTCAGACTTCTCAAAGGCGGCTTTTGTCAAAAGGGCTGTGCGCTCACAAGAAGATATCGGCAGTCGCGGACAAAGTAAAATCGTACCAGGCAACTAAGATCGACTGCGCCTTGTGAATCGTGCTACACCACGTTAGAACGTTGACCAGAGGGATTTTTTGCATTTTTTTTTCTAAAATCTCGTGGAACCCTACAGGGGTATCGTGGAACCCCAGGGTTCCGCGGAACACACTTTGAGTATCGCTGTGATAGGTTATCTTTAACCAAAAAATAGACATTTCCCTTAAAAACACTCTCATTATGTAGCTGCAGAAGTGAAATAAGACTAGATTTAGACTTTTTTGAAGGTCAGTTGAAAAAAAATATTGTCGCTTAGAACCTGCGTGTTACATATATTAATGCTTTAATAAGAACAAAATCGTATGGCTTATATTATGTTTTAAGATTAATGAATAATATATTTAGGTCCATTAAAAATAGCAACACAAAGTGAAAAAAATATTTTTTCATACTCTACTACTAATTCACATAAAAAGCGTTCGATCTTAGTTTTACTTTAATCATCGATAACTTGATATCGACAAGCATTATTTTGATGCTCATTTGTCTTAAATACTTCTGTAGTGACTGACGTGGCTACACCACAGAATCGTGTGCGTATATTTCAAGCTAGATAGCAACTAGATAGTGGCCAATATTGTCATTGTGTGCGTGCTCAAAATGAAAATCACCCCGGACTTAAAGTGCCAGACTTCTTGTGATAGAAATTAGCTCGTATGTTGGGTCCTGTTGGTTTAATACTCAAAAAAACTTAAGAAGTGAATTGAAATTATATAACAAAAAAAAATTATGAATATGGAAGACATGGCAGCATGGCCTAAAGGTCTTAGCCGGCCCCAGAAAGGGGCAAATTAACCTATAAAAAATATAATAAAAATAAGATCTTTTTTGTCGCCATCGTGCGTAAAGATGGCCGTAGTTTTTTTCCTAATTATTAAACTTACATTATGAGTAAATTTAGTTAATTTACGTGGAAATGAGATCAATTGTGTTCAGATAAAAGGTATAACTGAAATATTTATTAAGAAATGAGTGTATCTTGTATTTCCTCGCTGCCACCAAAGCTCACTAATTGAGCTTGAGTAACATGACCACCGCTTCTCTCTCTCCGACCCTGACATGACTTTGTACATAGTGACTTATGACAGATAATAATAATTAATGAATACTGAAGAGATGGCAGCATGGCCTAAAGGTCCTAGCCGGCTCTTAAATAACTAACAATTAAAAGTAAAATTTAAAAAAAAGAAAAAAAGTATCAGTCATTTTAATTGCAGATGTCGAAAAATCAATATTTGTTTCTGTTTTTGTGAATTTGATTGTAAACCTTTGTGCGCGCTTTAATTGTTTATAGGAGCTATTTTATTTCTCGTACATAAATTGGTCATTATGGAAATTTCTCAAGACTATATAAATCATGCTAGACAGCTTTGTTCAAATGGCAGTTACGCCAAAGCGTTCGATTTATATCTTTTAGCGTTTCAACAGGATCCAAACATAAAAGAACAATACGAATTAGAATTTCGCACTACTGTTTTAAAATTGAACGAAAGTTTAGCAGTCTCAAAAAAAATAGAAGACATATTTCAAAACTTCGGAAAAGCGATCAATACATTCCCTGATAATATTTTGCTTCTGAATGAAGTCGGCAAGTATCTTTACAAGTTTGGATTTTATGAAGAATCCTGGTCTCAGTTCCAAAGGGCGTTAAAAGTTGATCCCGGATTCGTAAATGCTGAAAAGAATTTAAATTCTGTAAAAAATCTGATGGTAGAGCGGTGGCATTTTCGAATGCTTAATGATAAAATTCGAAATAGCAGCTATCGCAGGGCTATTCGCGAAACTGCAGTTCCTATCAAAGAAAGCATTCTAGATTTGGGTACCGGGACTGGCTTGTTGGCAATGTATGCAACAGAGCGTAATCCTATGACTATCACAGCTTGTGACAGCTCTGAGGTAATGACTGATCTTACTGATTGTATCCTGTGTGAGAATAAACTGCTCACATCAGTCATTGTAGTTGCTAAAGAATCTACTGCCATGAATTATCTTGATATTGGAGGCAAAAGATCTTTGCTATTCACAGAAGTATTTGATGCAGGCCTTTTTGGTGAAAAAATTTTGCAATCATTGTCACATGCTTGGAAGTTTTTATTATCAAATAAAGCAAAGGTGATTCCTTATAAAGCTGAATTTTTTATATTGGGAGTAAACTCTGAGCTTCTTATTGCTAAATATCAATTACAACCATCTGCAAAAATCCTTTTAAATATACCGAACATCACTGCACATATTCAAACTGATGACAGTTATGATTCTGATGATGTTTATTATTACAAGGACATTGAGTATTTGACAGAGCCTGCATCTGTTGTTACAGTTGAGTTTGGCAACCTAGATGACATTCAAGATAAACTTGAACGAACTGAGCCATTTAATATTGAATTAATAGCTACAAAAACTGGTACTATTGATGCTTTTGTTGGTTGGTTCAATTTACATTTGACAAAAAATATTACAATCACAACCAACCCTTTGTCGGAAAATAAAGCAAATGCTTGGCAACAAGCCGTTTTCTTTGATGATCCTCCTAGAAAAGTAGAAAAAGATGATGTAATCAATCTTAATATACTGATGAATTCAGGAAAATTAACCCTTGTAACCCATGCAAGCAAAGATATTATGAGGATCTCACCAGAAATGTTAAGATTCTTGAACGATGCTGAGTATCTAAAACTAATTACAAGCTGTGTTGGAATGGCATCTATTCATTTAAGCCAAATGTCTGAGATGAACAATTTAAACATTTTGGATTTGTGTCCTTTCCCAATATTTGGTCTTTTAATGTTGAGGCGGGGTGTCCAATCATTGCACTGCTATGCCAAAAATGAAAAAGATAAGCTGTTTATTGAAGAAGTCTTCAAAGCTAATGATATTGATCCTTCAAGCATCACCTTCTTGATTGGTGAAGATTGGACACAGGAAACTTTGCAAAATAACAAATTTCATGCACTATTTTGCAATATACTTGATTTGTGTGGTGAGATGAATTTGCGCTTGAAAGATATAGTCCATTCTTTAAAAACGGAGAACCTTATAGAAGGTGGCCTATTTATGCCAGCTGCTGTTAATCTGGTGGCTCAAATTGCCAGTAGTAAATGGCTTGACATGAATAATGTTGTATATGATGAAAATGTGTTAGGTTATAAGGTTTCTATGCACATCAACAAGTACCAAGTATCTCAAAATTATAATCTCGATCTTACTCATCTGGAATATACAGCATTATCTGAGCCAATAATGTTAGGAAATTGTTATAACCTAGTTGCTGATGTTTTAAATGTGCCAATTATAAAGAGTGGTGAAGTGAATTGTATCATATGTTGGTATAAAATTGAACTGATTGAAGACTTTGGAGAGATTACAACAAAGAGATCATTTCCATTTGTTGATGGCACAGCATTCATGGTGAATCCTAAAATAAAGGTTAAAAAAGGAGAGATAGCAAATATATTGCGTTGTGTTGACAACGATGGCACCTTCAAATTAATGTTTGATGTTGAAAATACTTAAATTGAAATTGCAACAGATAAAGTAGGCATTTTTTATGGTTACTGTTGTGAATTTCAAAGTATATTACTATGATATGATATTTTAAAATGAAATGTGTTATCTTTAGGGTATTAATATCTTGGATTACCTTTCACATCTAATTTAATAGTTTAGTTACACATCTATTCTGTCTACTAAACTATATTTAAAATCTTTTAATTGGTAGTATAATTATAAAGCTCGGCAGGAAAGATTTTTTTAAATTGATTTCAATTCTCTATAAAATTATTATTTATCTGATGAACCTCTTTAAATGAATCTTTGGCAATTGTATTTAAAAACACCAAAATATTTTTACTGTCCATTTTCGAATTTATAAGTGCCAGATACCAAAATGCAATTATACTCTTTAGAAATAAGATTAACTAAGTATCCATTTTGTCATATTCTAGGTACGTCCTGTGTTATGATTTCTCAACCTTTGCCATACTTTGTCCAAGGGATGTAGAAAGTTGCTCATTCTTACTACATAAGAAAATCAACATTTATGAGAAAAATTACAATGGGATGGCTATTAAGTGACAATAATTAATTCATTTTTTTTGAGGAGATAGAGTGGGTGTTTAAAAAAGGTTGAGGTTTCTTTTGTGTAGAAGATTGGAATCCTAAATGTTTTAAGTAATCACTCAATGATCTGTATACAGGGATAAAATATTACTTATAACTTTAGGTTCCCTTAACTCATAAGCAAAAACTGTATTTTAGTTCTCCTGTTAATGTATATTTAAGCGATACACTGAAGTGAGGGGCTCATTAAGTGGCTTTTATATGTGTGAAGGTGCAAAAAAATATCGATAAAATGGCCTAAAACTTGTTTCCCCTTTTGTAAAATAATACCAAAATGACAGTTAAAATATCTTTAGGTAATGCATTTACATGTCATTCTGCCTAATAACTCAGTGGTTATATTACTGAAATTGTATTTTTTTTGTTTTATGTTGTTCAATTTAGTGTGCTATTTATATCTTAAGGTTTTATAAGTCTATTAAATTAAATACACACAGAGTTCTGCAAATACCCCACACCTAAAAATTGCCGCTTTACAAAGATGTTTTACCTGGTTATAAATTTTATATTTTTGTGATCTCTTGTAAGACTTCTACAAATTGGATCAAAGGATCTTTTGGATGAGCAGTTTATAAAATAAATTGTTAGTCTAGAACTAGGTAGTAATATTTATATGAAGGCTGTGAGAAATGAGGGCAAGATTTTTACATTGGAATGGTTATTACAAAACTGTTGTTTTTGATCTCATATACCTATTAAGTTTATTTTTAAAATGGAATCTCAATACTACATACTACATAGTATTTATTGTAAATTGTAATGTTTAAATGGATCTGAAAACATGTATGCAACAACTCCCGTAAGTCAGTAAACACTGTATTAATTACATTCCTATTATAATAAGTACTACAGTCTAAACTTACAACAATATCCAGTCCAAAACAATCCAAGATTGTGTATCTTTTTTTGAATATAAAATTGTACCAAATAAAACTACAAATATAAAAAATTAAAAACATAAAATCACAAAAAAATATATGTTAAGTATTAGGTACAATTAATCTCAAAACAATGTGTTGAATGTTGTGACTTATTTATTGGAATAAATATTTTGTGTCCAGGTGTTTATTCATTTACCACCACTGGTCACCTAGGAGTTGGACTAATCAGTCAGCACCGCATCGCCTAATTCATGTCTGTCAAAACCGCAATTTTTTTACGAGAAAAATATAGTGGAAATGCTGTAACATTTGGGGGAATCGTTTGAGGCGTTCAGCAATACGGATGAAATTCAATACCTCGGGCTATAGATATGTTCCATATCTATAGGTACTTTTAATAAATCTGTAGAAGAGTGAATTCTGTACATTGAAGATATTTAAAAAAAATAAGTGAAGGCGACTAAAAATAGGCTGCAGAACACATTTCTAGCATTAGAATGTTTATGTGTCTGTCCGTCTGTATCCCGACCGCGATTCACGCCGAATCTACCTAACCGATTATAACGAAATTTGGCAGGTAGGTACTTCATGTTCCGAGGAAGGTATTAGGCTACTTTTCATCCCGCTTACTAAAAGGGTTCCTGTGGGAGAGGGGATTGAAGTTTGTATGGAGCATTACGCAATTTTCAAGGCAGACGAAATTGTGTACAAACTTTCTGTAGCTAATAAACAATACGTGTATTATTTTTTTTGGATATCTACCCCGGTCCCATGTAAAAACGACGTTAATAAAAATGTTTTTGATTTTGAAGTGAAAACTTTAGCGGCGTTGCGCAATTTTCTTGTAATGGGAAAAACACTTCTAAACTCGCGTCAGGACACGTGACCTGAAATATCGTAAGACGGCGCAGGGCGCTTGCGCGAATGTTCGTGTTGTCATGTTTGTGTAAGATAGCGCAGTAAATAAATATTGTATTCTATCAAATAAATAATAGTACTTTCATACTGATAAATTAAAGCAATTCCTGCAAAATTATTCCCTAACCATTCCAAAATATCAAAAATGCACAACGTTAATTTCAAGTTTTCACTTCTGCCGGAAGGAGGTGGTGATAGATTACTTTCATCAGTTTTCATGGTAAATTTGTGTAGACTCTTTTTTTGTAAACGAAAAATGCATTAAGATTTTATAAAATCGCCTCTGCGGTCTAGCGGTCCGGCATCCGATTTGACTTCTAGAGGTCCCGTGTACGACTTCCGGGTCGGGCGACAAAAAAATATTAGAAAACGTATATTTTCAATTTTCTAATAAAATAACGTTGCCGGAATTGGATAAGTATTTGTAATGTGCCCAGTTTGTGATAGGCTTGCCAACTATCACATTGTGGGACTTGAGTGTCTTCAGTTAGTCGTGGGTGCCCTGGGGGGTGATTATGTAACTCAGTTATCAACTCAAAACGGATGAGTGTACATCAAATCGCTGTCAAATGACGTGTTTTATATTTACTATTTCTAGTGACCAACAGAAATACGATAGAGATAGCAAACCCAAATGACGTCATTTAATGTACACTTTTGCAGTTTGAGTTGGCAACTGAGATTCATAATCACCCCCCCTGGTTGGACCTCTGCGTACAACTTCGAGAATAGGGGCGTGAAGATACTTTTTTTAAGATTTTATAAAAATCTTACTAAAACTAAAAATGGGAAGGGAATTTGTGTCTTATCAAGTTGGAAAGATGACTATTAGTAAACAGGCTCTTTGTTATAATAAAATAATGTAAATAAAACTGTATGAAAACATTAATAATTCTTATCAACATTTGATAAAAAAATCAACATCAAAAGAAAATAAATAGTGTTACCTGCGGTCTCCGATAGATGGAGCTACAAGGTTTTTAATACCTAAATACGTTTCTAAATTCACTTGTAACGTCTGGTTTATCCTAACACAAGCTGCAGTTCAAACTGCAATTGAATTTTATGCTAATGCGAAATTTCGATTTAGATGAGCCAAGATTTCGTATCTCACTATTTGAACGGAATATACCTACCTAATAAGCACCAACATCTTCACCGGCGTAGAAAAAGGAAAAATGTAATAATTCATGTTAGCGAATTATTTCCACAGACCTTTCGTTACAATTCAAAAGTCTAAAATTTCCTATCAATCTTAGTTTCAACGTGAACATTAACAAAGCGCAAGTTCAAACATTGGAGATAGTCGAGGTGAATCGCGAAAAAACATGTTTATCCTATGGTCAGTTAAACCTACGTACCTCTTGTTAAAGAGGATTTATATTCCTTGCTACGTACGATCTGTGCTACGTACCATGTTCGCGTATGTGCAATGCCCAGAAACTTTACATTCTATCCCCAAATAGAGAGATATAATATATCGTCTACAGTAGGGTAAGTAGTGTTCTGTTGCGAGAGCTCTTCTGCATTCTGTTCGATAGTAATTTACCCCGAATTTGACGCGAGCGAAGCTGCGGGTAAAAGCTAGTCTAAAATAAGAAAAATAGGACTTTGTTAAAACAAATGCAATTTGATGGTCGATACACACCACATAATAACCCACGTGAAGAATGTGATCCCACAAGTATTAGCGCTCATAACTAAATAATTATTTATTTATTGAACATATGCCTACTAAATAAAGATATTTTATCTTAGGAACAGTCGACATGACATTGAGCCATACAAAGACTTTCGTAGAATTGTGATTACGTTGCTACAGATATATTTACGAAGAACGGACAGTTAGTGCCTTTTCACACGTACCGGTTGCCGGGCAGCCGGCGCCGGATACCCGGTGTCAAATAAGCTTTCACATGTGCCGGTTGATGCCAGCAGTATCGGCTAGAGAGCCGTTCTATAGTTTCAAAGATGGACCGTGAACAAATAATTGCAATGTGGCTTTTATATCGAAGACGAAAATATCTACGCCGGAAAGAAAAATCAAGAAATTATTGGGTTCATCCAATTAATATGAAAAGAGAAGCATTAACCTAATGAATATAGAATGCACCTGCATTCTATACATTATTCCCAGATCTACGAGCACATGAAGACAGGTTTTTCAAGTACTTTAGAATGTCTATAACTTCTTTTGATGAATTACATAACCGTTTGAAAAACTCTTTGCAACGTCAGGATACAAAAATGAGAAACTGCATTCAGCCTGTCGAGATGCTAGCTGTTACAATTCGGTAAGTAAAACAAAAATCGATTAATTTTTTTATGTTTATTGAAAAAATAATTAAATTGTTACAACATATTTTCATCCGCAAAATCAATGGAATCCATTGTAGAATTTATTGAATATGGAGATTGAGTATTTGATAATTCTTCGCCGTAAACACGATAAAAATGGGCAGTAGAAGTCGTTGGAGAAGTAGGAGGCAATTGTGGTGATGGTACAGTTGATTGTATTGGTGATGGTACATTTAGTGGTACAGTTTGGTACGGTAGTGTTGATGGTGGAACAAAAGTTTGGTGTGAAAACTGAGATTGTGGAGGTATATTTTGAAATGAAACAGGCAACTGGGGGCGAAATGTTTGATGTATTGTTTGCGAATGAGTCGTATCAGGGTGGTTTATTCTGTGGTACTGTACCGAGCATCTCTGCTTTTTAATTTTCGTTATTAATTCCATTACTCCCAACTGGAATTATATAACTTCATCGTCCGTAAAAGTGTTTAGGGATGGAATTATTCCATACCATAACTAGGCCGAAATATCGACAAATAAAATAAAAAGAGATCGTGAGTATCCCGTATAAATAATTAAAAATGTTGGAATTATTCCTTTGAAAAAAACACAAATGTCTATCTGGTTCTTCTTCCATTTTTTTCAACATTTTCAATTCAATTGGATCCATCTTTGCGTGCCGTTTTCGAGATCCTAGGTTAGGTTTTTTAAATTTTTCCAATTGTTCTTTTTTCTTATCAATCTCTGGTGTATTTCCTTCCACTGTTTGAGGATCTTCTGTTTCCTGTGTCAAACTATCAGTAGTGGGACGTTCCTTAAAAACTTTGTTGAGAAATTGTAGCTGATCATTGAAAACATATTTTTTTACTTTTGACGTCCTTTTGTTTTTTACAAGACTTTTTAAATGAATCACGAACGTTTCCCCAACGTTTTATCACTTCTTTACCTGTAATAATAAAAATAATTAAAATAATTTTAATTACTTATATTGTTTCAGATACCTAGCAAGTGGTCATACTTTTACAGATATGAGCTTCGAGTACAGACTTGGCTTATAGTTAAAGAAGTGTGCCAAGCTATTTGGTCTATTATGAAATTTGAATGTATGCCTATACCTGGAAAAGAAATGTGGGAATCGATTGCCTTAAAATTTGAACAAAGGGCCAACTTTCCACACTGCTTAGGTGCAGTTGACGGGAAGCACATTCGAATTATCAATCATCTAGGGTCGATGTACCACAATTATAAAGGCTATGCTTCAGTAGTATTAATGGCTGTAGCAGATTCGGAGTACTGCTTTACATATTATGTTGATATTGGTAGCTACGGAAAAGACTGTGACTCTCACATTTTCAAGAAATGTTCATTGTGGTCATCAATTTTAAATAGTGAGCTCGAGCTACCGAAGGAAAATTGTCTCACGGGAACAACGAGCCCTAATATGCCTTATTTCTTTGTTGGTGACGAAGCATTCGCTATACACAAACATCTGCTTCGGCCATATGGTGGGTCGAATTTAACCATGAAACAACGAATTTATAATTATCGTTTATGCAGAGCTCGGAGGTATGTGGAGTGCACATTTGGAATTGTCACTAATAAGTGGAGAATATTACATCGTGCCATTAATTTGGAACCCGACTTCGCAGTTGATATTGTAAAGGCTTGTGTAATCCTGCACAATTTTGTCAGTGTCAGAGATGGATATCAACCAGAGGATACAATGACCATATTTGGATTAGAAGATTTAAGTGGAGAACAAGTAAGACGTGGAGGGTTAGCAGCAAATAATGTTAGAAATATTTTAGCGGACTATTTTATGACCGAACCTGGACAAGTCAGTTGGCAGTTATCTAAAATATAAAAAAGTGTAATTACTATCAGTTGTGTAATATTAAATGATTTGCAAACTTACCAAATGAGTTTTTTTCACCGTCAGTAATTTCTTCGAAGTCGGGCTTAAGTATTGCGCAAACTTCCCGCCAAGCTTTTTTTGTTTCATTTTTGTCCTTGTACTCAGCGCAAGTTTTGTCCCATAAAACTGGCTTCGCTTCCACCAATGTTATCAACAGTTCGATATCTATCTCCATTTTATAGTTTAGAAGAAGGTATGCAATGTAATTTACGAGCGTCGTCGAGCGTCGTGCTCTCGCAGACTGTACCTGGGCGACTGACCGGCCGGCGCGTCTGAAAGCTAGTTGCATGTTCCATACACCACAGTCAGTTCGGCCGCCGGCTAACCGATGCCCGGCGACCGGACGCACAGTGGTGGTTCCGGCGCGCACCCGGCAACCGCCTGCAGGATAAATTACGCCGGTACATGTGAAAGCTATGTACCATGCCCATACACTTCACCACCGGGTAACCGGCGCCGGCCACCCGGCAACCGGTACGTGTGAAAAGGCACTTACTTTACTCTTTGCGAAGAACATTATGGTCACCCTACAAAATTTTTCCTTACGAAAATTTTAAAATCAATTTACTCTTAAAGTATGTCATTTAGGACGATATGTAATATTTGAATTAAAAAATAGTAAAAAAAAGTTAATCTGACTTTCTTTAATCTGTGAGGTTGGTGCTAGTCAATAAAGCCGAAAATATTGGGCCCTCAGTTCAGACGTTTTAGTTTTGAGTAGACTTTCATAATATACATTTAATTTTTAATAATTAACATTTGTGCGATTATTTCACGAAATAATCTTTTCACAAAATCTGCCATATAATGTAAGTAAATTTTTTTGAAATAGTTTAATATTATCTAGGTACGTATAATTTTCCAACGTGTCTATTAGACCTTTGTGTAAATTCAATTTAAAAAGGGGAGGATGCTTTTTAACAAACACAGACATATCCCTTATATATAAACTTGGTAGTGTTAGGATATTATTTTCATTGAATAATGGCTTACAGCTATCCAGAGGCTTCGCTTTACATATTGATCTAATACATTTATTTTTGAATTTTAAAAACCACCGAATTACCCCATATTAAGTTTTAACAGGAATGTCTTGTAAATATCGCTTACTTTATTATGGCCACAATAAACTTGTTGTACGGTTTTGGCCTATGGTTTTGGCGGTTGAAATAGTTTGCAAGCCTGTGATAGCGGTTTTGCTCCCATTTGATGATGATAATTTAAAATGTATGGCTGGAAGATTTTGCCAAAAAGTAGAACATAATATACTGAGAATTAAGCTGTTTGTGTTTAGCTCTTCCAAGACGTCACGTAACATCTCATGCGGAAATAAAATTAATCTACTGTTTATCCGGACAATTTATCTGGATAATTTGATCTGGACAAGCTTTGTCGTCCAGGTCTAAGAGAATACCTAGCGTGCCTTGTATTGGCAATCGGTTTAGGTGGATCTTTACAAAAAATGAGACAAAAAATTGAGAAGGGTTGAGAATACAACACTGAATGAGAAAATTTAGCACTAATAAATAAAAAAAAACAATGCTGCCAGAGGTAAGATGAGCACTCGGTTTGCGATAGGGTTACCATAGGGATGAACGGCACATTATTAAGTAGTACCTTCGATGTATAGTGGGTGCCCTGTGTGAAAGAGCTCTTACACACGAGCGTCATGTCACCACAGACTAGTAAGAGAACATGTCACCAAGCGTCGCCACCCGTCGACGTATTGACTGCTGCCGTCGACCCACGTCGACGCCTGCAGTTACCTATGCCGTTGGTGACATGCTGCTCGTATGTAAGAGCTCTAACTCTCGTTTCCTATTCGGGAAAGTTTTTTATACAAGGTAACATCTAAAGCAACTGCCAAATTTTGAAAAACGGTTCGGAATCGGTAACATTCGATCTATGAAAATAAAAAAAACAATTTATAATTTTTATTCGACGCAAAATACAAGATGCGTTGTTATACCGTAAACAAAGCATAAAACTGTTTGCCACCTACCTCAGTCGCAATCGCAGGCTGCTGACGTCATGACTCGTACTAGGTACGACATAGCGTAACAAGTGAAGCATTTTCGCCGACTATTTTAAATGAATGTTTATAAAAGTAAATATTACAATTTGCAAATAATATTTAAAATGCATTACCATTTAAACCCATACCCGTTATTAAAATTCCCTGTATAAATGTATGTAAAACGTTAACCATAAAATTAAGAAGTATGAATCAATTCCTGGTATAATTACGCAAATATATCCAATAATAAAACAATTATTTTCATAGTTCAATTGATTTTATTTCTTCAACTTTTTCTTAAAACATTTATTTTCCCATAAAAGAGGTAGTATCTATAGCGGTATAACAATATATTTGAATACATATGTCATGTAATCACTTAGCAAAG
>NJDC01001917.1:49969-66105 GCA_002245475.1 Calephelis virginiensis | reverse complement strand
TTCTAAAATGTGAATTTCATCTGTAATGATGAACTCATTTGGTGGGTACTCAGAATTGTGTATCTATAGGACATAACTACCCGCGTTAACGGGTTAGAAAGGAATAAAATTTCGCCACGGGACTTGAATCCTCAGTAGCTCAATTGGTTAGAGCATTTTTCGGCTTGAGACGAAAGGTTACAGGTTCAAATCCTGTCTGGGGCGAAATTTTTTCTTTCTTTAAAAGTATATTTTTCTGTTTGAAACGTGACGTGATTGAGAAAGTATAGGGTAGAAACCGCGCCATGAGTTCTCAGTCTAAATATACCAACATTACAGAGTGACATATGGTGTGCCATATCCCTTAAATATCGTAAATGGTACTTTTACTTTAATGACTAATGGGTTGCAAGCCTCGCAGTTTTTACAATTTCAACGGACTTTCAAAAATTTGATATTTTATTGAAAGAAAGAACTTTATTTTAATTAAAAACACAACATCTCATAGCTGCGCCATAGATTATTAAATAAATGCCTTGTTAAACCGAAAATCGAACCCGTTCAACGGGAATACACCCTATGATTTATCATACCAGTCGAAATGGTTCGTTGTAACTTATTTTTTGCTAAATAACATATAATCTACATCTAAATATATAAAAATGAATGAAAATCCCTATTGCTTGTGGTCTTCGCATCACTTCTGCACGGATGTATACTAATTTTGGTAATTCCTTTTTTTTGTAGCAGCAAGAAGGTTCATACAAAGAGAAAAATTGCAAAAATTACAGGGAAAAAAAGAACATTACTTGATTTTTTTTCTTTAAAACTGTTAGGGGCTGTTGATATTAAGCGATACGAAGTTTAACGTGTCGGCTAGACAGAAATAAAACTAAGATTTGAATTTTAACGTTTCGAACTGCAAATTAATTAATATATTAAATACTTAAAATCAGTACCATTCTTTCGAATACAAACCCTTTCGAATACATAACGAAATCTTACTTTTCAGTAAAATGGGAAGATCAGGGGCCCTACCATGAACGCTTATAGCAGTATTATTTCCATCTTGCTAAATGTCCACCTTTATATGCAACTTTACGGTGTACGTCATTAGGTTGTCTTTCTCCGATGACAATTAGTATTATTGAAATAACACTGTTTTAAGAGCATATAGTAACCCCCAGATTATTTGTAAAATCAGCATATACAAAATGTTGGCACACCACTTAAACTCATGCATGTTGATAGCGTAAATACAACAGTATTTTTTAAGTAAATGTTAAAAAAGTAAGTATCTTCACGTCCATATCCACGAAGAGGTAGGCAAAAGCACAACCAGGACACCCACGACTAGCCGAAGACACTAAGTCCCTCAATGTGATAGGTAGATTTAAGCATACAACGGGACATAGGGACTAGCGATGTGCCGAGTACGGCTTGACTCGAGTCAGACTCGATTCTTCTTTAGGACTCGCCTACTCGAATACCAGTTTATTTTGATTCGAGTACGCCGGACTCGATTCTGGTATTCGAGTCGGAAGACTAACTCGTACTCACTAATTCGATTACATATATTTATGCGATGCCAACTGACTCAAGTCTCGTATTCGAACTTGGTTAACTCGCTCGTACTCGCAAACTGTTTACTTAAGCAATGAAGTGGCGCGGGTCTAATAATACAAACAAGTTCGAACTGCATCTTTTTGTTTTGATTTCTTTGATTGGTGTCAGTTAGCAGTTATTGAAAGTAAAAAAGTAGATAAATAACAATATCTACTCTAAGTCATTTGATTGTATTTTATGTTTATCATATGTTATGTTATCTCTACAGAAGTCTTATGCCCTATGTTTTTTATGTAATGTTTATTATCTCCGATTAAAAATTATTGATTTATTATTGTTGTATTGTTATGCTGAAGCTAACATACACTATGTTTGAAGTTAATTCCTTTTCATTTTTCCCTTTTGTTCTAAAATTGGACTCGAGTTCTAGACTAGAATTTTCAAACTCGAATTCTAGATTCAAACTTCTAGACTCGAATCCAACCGGACTCGAGTCAATACTCGAATACCAAACATAGAATTCGAATACTGGTCTCGAATCTGGGAATCGAGTCATAATTCGAATACCGTATAAACTAACTCGAGTCGACTCGATCCATCAAAACAGCGACTCGGCACATCACTAATAGGGACAGAGAAAGCGACTTTGTTTTATGCTATGTAGTGACTAGCTCCCGCCCAGCTTCGCACGGGTATAAAATATACATATAAACCTTCCTCTTCAATTACTTTATCTATTAAAAAAACCGCATCAAAATCCGTTGCGTAGTTTTAAAGATTTAAGCATACAAAGGGACATGGGGACAGATAACGCGACTTTGTTTAATACTATGTAGTGACTAGCGGCCCGCCCCGGCTTCGCACGGGTATAAAATATACATATAAACCTTCCTCTTTAAGCACTTTATCTATTTAAAAGAACTGCATTAAAATCCGTTGTGTAGTTTTAAAGTTTGAAGCATACAAAGGGACATAGGGACAGATAACGCGACTTTGTTTAATACTATGTAGTGATGATGCGCGAGATAACGATCCCGCCACCTCACTATTTCTGTGTTGCAATTTAAGATTAAATTAACCAATAAGATTACACAATGGTCTTTACATTCCAGGCACAGATTGGCATTTCAACATTATTATAAGGGTCAATTCATACTAGCGCAGAGTCGAAGCGAATCGAAGCGTCAATCCGAAACTTAATATAGCAAATTCACCCTTATCTCCACAATGTAATGCACATATTTCTTCCAAGGAAAAAAAAACCGAGCGAATTCAAGCGCAGTCGAAGGAATTTGCGCACCTGCGCACGAGCAATTTGATTTGATTGTGAGGAATTTGACGTTTCGATGCGCTTCGACTCTGCGCTAGTATGAGTTGAGCCTAAAATGTCCATACGCCCGTACTAGTACCATCATAAATTTCTTCAGCTTGTGTGCATTTCAAAACAAAAACAAACAAGAGTTATTATATAAATTTTAAAGGATGAAAAAATTTAGAACCAGACAGGCTTTCTTTAAAATTTATAGAAATTTAACCCAAGCACAGGGCAAGTGCTAAAATAAAAATACCTTATGAGTTACTAGCTGTTCCGGCGAACTTCGTTCCGCCCGTTCAGTTTGTATGGGAAAAATTAAAATGTCGTTTTTCCTAGTTTCCTTGCTGTTGTAAGGGATAAAATGTACCCCATGTCCAAGAACATCCATCAATTTTCAGCCTAATCGGTTTAACTATCACGACTTTACGATCCATCTTTCAGTTTTTGTTTTTATTGTTTTTAAGGTGTATAGCAGCAAAAACCATTAAAATTGGTCCATCAGATCTCGAGTTATAACTGTTGTAACAAACCAAATTTTCTTTTATATATATGAGTTATTATAAATTATCATTCTTACGTTTTGGTTTGTCGCTAGGCAGCTCCAGTCCGCGCACTTGTATCCTCCCTTCTTCCTCGTCGTCCTCATCGTCCATGTCATCGTCACGGGCCAGTCGCGAACCTGGCGTCGACTCCGTTTGTATTGGCACAAAATCTCCAAGTTCTCGAGCCTATAAAGAGAACTTTGTTGAAAAACCTTTTCCATACTTTGATATGAGCTGCGGCTTAACATAAGGCAAAGCACACGAAATACGTAAGTGACAACACGTTGCCGAATAAGTCGGGACTTTGTCTTTTCAATGTGTTTTAAGTAGCAATGCTTCTATTCCTTTATAGAAACATTAATAGCGTGATCACTTTACGTCTTTTCTGTGGCTTGCGCTTTAGGGAACATCCATTAATAACATTACAGTTGTTTGACCTCTTCTTTCATTGTTACAGGGTTGTACCACAGTAGAAATATGAACAGTATAGAAACTAACACCCGTATTCAAGAAGCTCACTGGTTAAGTAATGAAAATACGCTGTGCGAGATACGACATTTAGCTATGCGTCATCAAGCCATCCAATTCATGAACAATACTTAGAACTGATTACTTAGCCTAGTAAGCTTCTTCTTGAATATGGGTGTAGCCTTGTCAAAATACTTACCTACACTTCATTGAAGCAATAGCAATATTTATTAATCGAATTTCAATAACGACAACGTTTACAAATTAATATAAACAGCAATCTCATGGCACCGGTTAATCCTGGATTCTTAAAGAGAGACACTCTTCTACAGCACTGCGAAAACCGCTTAAATGCCTCGTCAATGCGCATGTTTGTCTGTGTGTGTGGCGATTTAGAATGTTTGTAGGTAGTTTCCCTACTGCTCATACTTGTGTTGTGGTTTACACATATTTCGGAAATACTAGTAAGCCACTTAACTAAAGCAGTGACATTATTAATGCATGACCCCTAAGCAACTTAAACTAATATTTTAAGCCTACACTGTTTGAAATAAACGAATCATTGGATTAAACAGATGATAATTTTTGAGTATTCAAATGTATTTTTTTAAAAGTATTTGAAAAGGTCTTTTTTTCTTTGTATAAAAATGGATTGTGACAATATTTCTTTATACATTTAATTTAATTTAATTAATATATACCTCGAACAATTTGATTAATATTGTGTAATGATTGGTAGTTTCAAAAGTATAGAATATTTAAAATTATGTATTACGATAGAAGTATAGGATTTATCACCATAGACTATGATATTTGTAAACATATATATGTTGCTTCTGTGGTCTAGCGGTTCAGTTGATGGACTTGACTGCATGAGGTCCCGGGTTCGAATCCCGGGTCGGGCAACAATAAGAAAATTGGGTTTTTCCAATTTTCTCATAAATAAAAATGTTGCTCGGGATAGAATATGTGGCCGGTTGGCGATAGGCTTGCCAACTATCACATTGTGGGACTTAGTATCTTCGGCTAGTCGTGGGTGCCCTGGTTTTGCCTCTGCCTACCTCTTCGGGGATATGGGCGTGAAGATATACATGATAAGTATAACCCATACTACGTAACCTGTTTAGGGGGGTGGACGGAGATCTTTTAAAATACTACGATCAGTCACGAGAGGGACGGGGGTGACAGATTTATGTTACATAGTCGATTTTTCCAATAGAAATTTCGGACTATACTCGAATATGGCGAAAAATTTTGCGTTCTTCTCAAAGTCACAGCCAGTGGAGCTGACGTAAGTATATTGATACGTCAGCTGATTGAAAACAGACACAGGCAGTTTGTAGTTTAGTGAAATTGTCAAGCAAGTCCACGATAGTCTATACAATGATTACTAAGTACAAACTTGAAGGGGGGGTAGAGGTCTTTGCATTTATTACGAGTGGTTACCGACGGGAGGGAGGGGTCGAAAAATCTTAAAAAATAGTTCACGTAGTATGGGTATGTTCCCTAATATAATCTTGATTTTCTATGATAAATATAAAAATTTGTCTTATTAAAAACATAGACTAAAATAAGAGCAAAGTTTACACTATAGTCTGTATCACAATGTAATAAAGACTATAACACCAGATTGAACCTTGGAGTAATTTAGTATATTTTTATTAATAAAACGGTAACCATCTTAGGTATCTTATTACTGACCATAGATTAAAGTAATTCGAGTAAATTTAAGTTGATAGCATAGTCAGTACCATTGTGTAATAAACACATAGTGTAAACAATACTAGTTGAAACTTGGACTATTATAGTCTTCGTTTATAAAGACAGTAATGCTAATAAATCATGTAAAATAAGTAATTGATAATCAGTGTAAAGAAATGGGAGATCTCTTAATTAAGAAAGAGCTATTTGATTGTTTGGATGCTAGTTATAGTTTTGATTTGCCTATAGAAGTAGTAAAACAGGATAGCAGGAGAATTATTAGAAAAAGTATAGATTCAAATTTCAGTATTTTTCTGTTTGGGCTCAGTTAATTTTTGATTTAGCTAGCATGTAAAAATCTGATTAATCCAATAAAGTGCAATTTCTCTTCATGGTGCTCGTTGAATACTGGTTCATTGTTATGACAAAAATTCACTTACAGCCCACTTAATGTAAAATCAATGTTTGGTTAAGTATATGTATCAATTATAACAGTTTAAGTGAATTTTTGTTCTGATTACACGCTGTATCTGGCATTCCTGAAATATCTGAAAGTGAGTTTGCAGCTGTAATTTTGAATTCACTGTAGAGATTCACGTCGGTGACGGCCATCTTTGCTCCCTCACCTCTCATACCTGCTGTCGCGTCTTGCGTGCGGCGTGGATGAGCGCCGCGTCGGGGATGTGCCCAGGCGCCACGGCCAGGGCTGCCCGGACCGACTCCGGCCGGTACCGGTGGAATCCCCTACTGTCTTCCTCTGTCTCACTCTCTTCTGATATATCCCCTGTACCATCTGCTGCTAATGCTTCGCGTCCTGTCAGTATCAATCCCTCTAGAGTCACTTTCTTCTTAGGTTTTTCAATTTCCTTTTCATCTGCTGGCTTTTCCTATGATTATAAAGATGATTAGAATTGATTCTTGTTTTTATTGTTTACCAGAAAAGATTTAAATGTTAGATCAAATTCTATGTTTATCAATATTTGGTCAATACAGTTTAACAACTACCCAATTATCTCTATATTGTGTGATGAAAATACTACTTAAAAACATATTGATTGCATAAAGGTTTTTTAGTTCTTTAGATTCTTAAATCTATTTTCATATCTTTAAAAATTCGAGATAATACGTATTATATATTCTTATCAAGGTTTCCATACATTTACAAAATGTGAAATATTAAAATGTTTAAATTGTTATAAGCAAGGACAATATAAAGATTTAAAATAAACAAAACAATTAGTAACTCAAATATTAAAACTATACAGATATTAAATCAATCTTTCAAGGGATGGTATTAAATAGTCCTAGCAATAATAAAATATACAAATAAAAATCAGTATTTAAGCTAATTCAATGTGTATAACATAATACACAAAGTACTGACTGCTTCTTCTCTCCATTACCTCATCAAAGTTATTGTCACATTTGATATTATCACCCTCTGGTCCACGACGTTTTTCCTTTTCCCTACGCTTAGCTAACTTTTTGCTTTGTGATGATTTCTTCACCTTAAACACCTCTATTTCTTCTTCTGCAAGAAAAAATACAATTTCAAAAATGATACTTAAAATTAATGTTCTTAGACAAATTATACAAATTAATTTTATCCCAACAAACAAATTATATACATACTTGTTTGTATAATGATATTAATTTATCAAAATACTTAAGTAGATATTTCTTAACGAGATTTCCTAACAGATATTACCAAATAGACATATAACAGATAATACCAAGTAAACTTAAAAAATAAATAAAACAAAGTACAAAAGGTCAGCTATCTCTAATGAAAGAAATTTCTTTAAGCCAACCCATTAAAAGAAAATAATAAATTGAAGAAGTATGCCTAGTGTACAGAACTACTACATATTTGCTATTTCCATATTTACTAAATTTTAATCACTACATACTATAAAACAAAGTTGCTTCCTCTGTCCCTTTGTATGCTTAAATCTTTAAAACTACACGTTTTTTTTAATAAAATGATTGAAAAGTTTATAATGTATATTTCATAACCGTGCGAAGCCAGGGTGGGCGTTAGTATATATATATAATACGTGTCACATTGTTTGTCCGTGATGGACTACTAAACTACTTAACCGAATTTAATCAAATTTACACACCGTGTGCAGTTTGACCTAATTTGAAAGATAGGATAGCTTAAATCTCAATTTATTGTGGGTAACAGCTAGTATTTTATATTTTTTTGCAATAAATACTTTACTACAGACTTGAACTTTAAAGTAATTCTAAGAAAATTTGTTTCATGATCATGAACACTCTCAAGTAGAATATGCATAAAAAGATTGACAACAGATATAATACACAAATGTGGACGGACATAGGTACCCAGAGACCTTGGTTGAAATTCCATAACCAAACTGCGTAGGTATCATCTGAGAGTTGTGTCAACTCTTTAAAACCAGAGTGTTTCTATTAAAAGAGTAAGGAACAAGGACATTATGGACAGTACTATAAGCAACACTCAAACAATATTCATTTTAAATTAAACAAAAGTCTACAATAATAATAGATAAAAAAAAGTATCTTCACGTCCCACAATGTGATAGGTGGCAAGCCTATCGCCAATCGGTCACATATCCAAACCCAAGCAAAATTTTTTTATTAGAAAATTGGAAAACCCATTTTTTTTGTTGCCCGACCCGGGAATCGAACCCGGGACCTCATGCAGTCAAATCCAACAATTGAACCGCTAGACCACAGAGGCTTGTTGTAAAAGTCTATGGCTAACCTCTCTACCAGACACAAACACAACGCTGTCATTATGGCAACTACAATAAGTAAAGTGATGGATCCTTACCCTGGCTAATTGCTGCACAGCTAACAACTAGCACAAAAGAGTTACTAGTACTTGTTATAAATATTAATAATATCAATTTAGATAGATTCATCTTAGCATAACTAACACTCCGGGAGTGCAAACTATAAGTGAAAACTTGAATATTAACGTTGTGCATTTTTGATATTTTGGAATGGTTAGGGAATAATTTTGCACGAATTGCTTTTATTATCAGTATAAAAGTACTATCATTTTTACACAAATATTATTTTCATATCAATAACCTGCGTTTTATCTGTATAACGAACATTGCTTGTCTATACACAAAGCTTATTTCCAGGATGGGACAAATAGAGCAATGTCTGTTGATAGTATACATATCTGATAAAATGTTGTCTTGTGAGAATATAATGGTAAGTATATTGCGGGGTCCATTGCGAATCCTGTACTCTTGGGAAATATCTAAGCAATACAAAAACAGCACTGAATCTATGTTTTATTTTAGATCTCGCGCCGACATATTCGCGCATGCACCCTGCGCCGTCTTACGATCTGACGCAAATTTAAAAGTTTTTACCCATTCCAAAAAAGTGACAACGCCACTCAGGAAGTTTTCTTCACTTCAAAAACAAAGAGTTAAAAAATTAAATAACCTAAATAAAATTAAGGTTAGTTATCTTTGTAAGTTTAATAATGTTATGAACTCATATAATATACATCGACCATTTCAAAGTTCAGCCCAGCCAGCTTTCCATAATATTTCATCTATATACAGTCGTGGTCAACTAATTAGGGACATGCAAGATAGTGAAGAACAATAACCGGTTATGTACATACAAATATAAAACCCTATTGATTTCTCAGTAACTATTATTTGCATAATTTGGTCCGATTATTATGCTTTAAATGGCTGTAAATAAAAGAATAAATAAATAGAAGAAAGTATTTAATATCAAAGGTTGAACATGTATTCAATTTTAAGGTATAATTCTGTAACTGGACATTTAATTAAGGACAGTAAACTATTATGAAAAATAGAGTTCAACAAAACTAAGAATCTGCAGTATTATAATATCTTTAAAAGCTCCATTTTATTATGTGTAAAATCAGTACCCAGTAGCAATACCTTTGTTAGTAATTACTTTATTTAATTACGTTATTGCGTCTGACATGTTGCACTGCATTGTATACCATAGTTTTTTAACAATTTAAATGTTCTGCTATCCTTTGGTATTGCCAACCATGCTCGACAACAAACTTCATGATCATTTTTCGTAGTGTTGGATCGCAACTTTTATTTTTACCCAGTTTTCTTCAAAATATTTTTCAAAACTTAAAATAAATATCGGGATTGCCGCCAAAACTACCACGAAACAATAAGAGAAGAAAAAAGTATTGAGATACAAATTTTGAAAATAGAACGCAATATCTCAGTGTCCCTAATTAAATGGCCAGCCAGCATTATTTGAACAAATAGCACTACGATAATCTGTCAGCTATACTGTAAAGAGGTTTAATGTTTAAGAAGTTGTTATTGTTTGTATAATCGGGCACATAAGTGACTAATTATACTTACATGTAAGAGATATGTAATATGGTTTAGACTCGTTGCAAAATAAAAAATAAATTCACAATTCAGTTTAACCAAAGAGTGTTCCTAATTAGTTGACCATGACTGTATATATATACATATACTAATATTATAAATCTATACTAATATTATAAAAAGGAAAGATTTGATTTTTAGTTTGTTTGAAATAAATAGGCTCCGAAACTACTGGACTGATTTTAAAAATTCTTTCACCTTTAGAATGCTATATTATCCCTGAGTGACATAGGCTTTGTTTCATCAAAATCGGTGCAATAGAAGCCAAGTTACGAAGACGAAACTGCGTGAAACTGCTAGTTGCCTATATACAAGTGAAATATATTACACAATCAACTCGAAATCTTACTAAAGCCAAATGAGAGTGTTTGACCAAATAGATACATGTAGACTACATTTCTTCAAATCAGCTTGATAATCCAGGCCAAGTTCAGTAGTTACAATAAAATTAGAGCTCAAACACGAAGCTTTACCTTCATCAGCAAAACTTAACAGTGGAGTGCTTTTTAAGAGTTTTTCTTTTTTATTTTGGCTTATAATTGGAGGTGGTGGTGCCTCAGGATCCCCGTCATCGTCGTCGTCGGCACAAAACACACGTCTTTGAATCTTTTTCGGTTTACGAAATAGCGACATTATAGACAGTTAGGTACTAGATATTTTCAATTTAATACGCAAACATGAGCACTGACAACAGTAACACTAAGTAATAAATGAATTACATATTACATATTTAAAAAAAAATCAAATAGATATATAAAAAAAACGTATTAAAATGCAACGCTGCTATTCAATGCAAGTTTTCGCCAATTTTGTCAAAAACCATAGAAATAGGAATATATATCAAAAACTAAAAAGCGACAGCTGACAGGCGTCATTTCTGTTACAATACATGTCATTTGTCATCTTCTTTTCTAATTTTGGCAATGTATGGTACACATAACATACATAATTATTTTTATATGCCAATAACATGAAATCGACGTTTTCTTGTATCTTTTAAATTATTTGTTTCTACGAATTTTATTTTAATTATCGAAAAGGAATTATTAAGGGTATTAATGTTATAATAAAAGTACATTTGTAAAATTAGCCGATCCAGCGAACTTCGTATCTCTTTACATTAACCGCTACTATACTACTAACACTTCTTTATTTTCTAAATGACAGATCTACGCAGACGCCCATATTCCTATTTCTATGGGACGCCCCATAGATTTAGGATGTACAAGATCAACAAAGCGTGGGAGAGAGAAGTCCTTATCAGGTACAAATTGCCTTAGAGGAACAGAGAGAGAGAGTCAGGTACCTATGTGCCAATATTTACTCGAGTAAGAGTTCATAGTATTCCTGTCATAGTGCGTCACTGTGCATTTTGTGAATTAATTTCATAATCTTACAATTTAAATAGAAGAACTTATAAAGACAATTATGATATCGTGTTCAGTAAGCGCTTGTGATGTTACAAAACGTTACAATCCTAATAAATACACATTTCATAGGTAAATACAACTTTGACATAAGAATATTAAGAACTGAGTTTTGTTAGTTTTATTTGCTACTTATCTGCTCAGAAGAGGATTTTTACAATATATTTATTTGCATTGTTTTATTTATAAGAGTATTTTGTACCCTTAAACGGCACGAGCAAAGATATTATGTAAAATAATAAATTGTTTGTTTACGCTAGGGCTTGACAACGCGGTGACGTCCTAAATATCGATGAATGTCAACCAAAGAGTATAAATACTGTTTAGCAAGAGATTTCAACATTGGTTGTTTAACCAACTTGATTTTCGTAAAATACATTTCTACTTAAGACTGAGATGCGCTTATACGTAATCTTTTTATGAATACTTGATATTATTAAATTTAATCATTAACGCATTTACTGCCACCAACGCATATACTTACGTGTTTTCGTTACTTGCGTCCAGTGCTTTGGACGCGGCTGTAAGTTCATTTATTTAGCGAGCTGTGTCCAGTGCCTATGTGCGTTAAATACGAGTTCTATTAATTTTGCAATATTCTATTTATGTCTAATAAATTATTCCCTGGATCACTCACATTTGGTCATTTTTAACCGAATTAAAAAAGAAGAGGATTTCAAATCGGAGGTATTTTTTATGTGTGTTACCTCGTAACTTTTTACTGCGTGATCCTATTATTTTTTTTTTTAAAACTATAATGCTGACGAGAGGCTTACCCGCAGTAACTAAATAGTTGAAATATGATTATAAAAACATTCGTTCCAGTGGGAAAGCTTGTGAAGCTATACTTGCACATTACGCTGAACATTCAAGTCACAGGACAACCTAAGATTATTGACATTATACATCCTATAGGTGCATCCTATAGGATGTATAATGTCAATAATCTCAGATTGTCCTTACCCACATGGAGAGTCGTATGCTTGATTGCTGTCTCAAGCAAGGCTTGGAACCGGTACGAAAAGTACAGGTTCTGTACCGGTATTTAGTGGTTTGAAAGTGAGTACCGGTACTTCGTATACCGGTACCGACCCGATAACGGTATCTAACAAGTACCGGTACTATTACCGATAAAAACCAGTATCAAATTAGGATACCCTTTAAATACAAGTGCGACGTTGCCAATTTTCCTTTTTAGGTATCGGTATTATTTTAATTTCTCATTAATGAACAGAGATATCTTCGATTGAAGAAAAAATAATTAATAATTTGTTTTCTAGCACCGGTATTATTTAAACAGTACCGGTACCAGAACCCTTAAATCAATAGTACCAGTATTAAGTCTGGTACCGGTACAAACAAACAGTACAGGTAACGCCTTGGTATCGGTATTGCTTCAAGGTCATTAATACCGGTTTCTAAAAATACCGGTATTTCAAGCTCTGGTCTCAAGTCATATAAAACGTTGTACTTTCCTATCTGTTTGGCGGGATAATAATGCCACTTATATAATTTTAACAGCTACCTTACGCTCTAACCGGAACATGATAATGAATAACATTGCTGTTTCGGCTGACAAAGACAAAGAAAAGACAGGCTTTGCGTACAAATCTACCATCTATTAGTCACTATGGCAGTGATACATAAGCCAATATTTCACGAATACAATGTCTTAATAGTCATACAACATAAAATTTGATATTGTTTATATCATAATAGATGAGGGTAAAGAAAATATGCTAATATACTTATAGTTTGTTGATTTATCGATATCGATAACGTACGTGACCTTTTTAACAACCCTTTTTTTTAACTTATACATAAACAATTTACTCACACTCACGCATATTTTTTTTGGTTTCGCTTTTTAACTGACTTTGTTTATCTAGTACATCCTAAATCTATGGGACGCCCATGTAATTTTGTGTTGTTGTTTTTCTTCTTCTTTTATAAATATGGCTTATTTTGTGTTGTTTACGTTAAAATGTTACATAATATAATATATCATTTCATGGACAGCTAGGGATGTGCTATACATAATGATTAGGTACTATAGGAGCTATATAGATAAACGTGACACGATAACAGACCCTTTTTTTTTTACGAAATGTAAGAAACTAAACTACTGCAAACACTAATACAAATATATTAACTATAATATTATTTTACATATAATTAGAATATTATAGGTTACTTACGTATAAATTCTTGGTTGTTGATGCCTACTTCATAAGTTATCTACTATTACTAAAATCGATACGTAGGTAATGACATAATTATGACAACTAATCTTTACTTATTAATCAAAGACATTATTAATTTCAATCAAAATTTGATAAATGGTCACTGTCATTAGATGAGTTATCCCAAAATTTATTATATACATGAATTTCTCAATCTGACCCTTTAATGTTTTTGGGCTTTTTCACAACTTTTTGCCAGTTTCGGCACTTACTTCCGCATTAGTATTTTTTAAATCAATCTAACATTTTGTTTGCAGTAAAAGGGGGATTGGTATTGTTTGGAGCGGCGTATCCTTTCATTTGTGCCTATATTAGTTCTATAGCAGTGTTGTTTGTACTGGAAAAGATACGATGGAAGTTGAAAAACCCAATGACCACATTCGGCAGTTATTTCGTCGATAATATATCTTTTAGGAAAGCTTTTTTAACTATTTTAAAATTATTCTTTGAATTTACTTTTTTAATTATTTAATAATTTACTAATTATTACTATCCACATGTTCGCTATGACGTTGGAGCAAGTCAATTATCTTATGTTTTATAGGCCTGCGTCGGCATTTGATCAATTGCAGTCATCTATCAATGTCTTGCAGACCATTTCTTTAAACCATCCTTTGTAAATCTTTTTACTGTGGTAGTCCACTGTTTTCTTGGCCAGTGAAGTATTTGACACGAATACATAAGGCCACATTTTGATATAATTTTGGCTTCGTTCAAAAATTCACAGCGAGCCAAATTAATTTAATATTCTAAGTAGGCAGTACGATTTTTTAATAGAAAATCTAATTTTTTGTTTAATGACAGCTTTTGGCCATGAAACAAACCACATTCACTTAAAGAAATAACAAGATTTTGAAGTGTTGTAGTTTCTTTGCGCAAGTGATAGTCATATCTTAAGAAGTGTATGAAACTTAGCAGAATCAGAAGGAGGTACCTCTAGCACAATTTGAAGTTTAGTTTGCCCGTGTCGAATGCTTCTTTTGAGAGAATATTCTCTTAGGTGAATTTAGATTTAGGATGATTAAAATAAAAAATTGGGAATATATGATTATTATTTAGATTAAGGATGGTAAATTAATTTAGATTTAGGATGATAAATCTATGGAATATATTGCTAAACCAACATGTTTCAGCTATAATTATTACAAAAGAGGGGGATAAAGGAACACGCAAATTGTATCTCTTTTAACACATGAGATGGTTTTTATCCTGAAAAAATGTTCCTGTGGGACCATTTATTACGCAGGCAACGCCGCGGGCAACAGCTAGTATACAATAAAAATGAACAAATTTTAAAGCCAAAAATTTAATTAATATTGATAGTTTATTTAGTAAAATGCAAGAATGTGCAGAATGATAGCGAAATGTTTGACAGATTTGTTTTCCAATTTGTGGCAGATTTGACATTAAAATGATGGTCACACTGAAATAGGGATGTGAAAATATCGATATATATCGCTATCGATATTTTTAAAAATATCAATATCGACATGGATATTTTTAATTATAGATATCGATTTATCGGAACAATATGGAAAAGAAATCATCTAATCTACTTCAGTAATACCTACATTTATTACATTACATTACATTACTAGAAAAATACTAATTCAATAGAAAAATTTTAATATATCAAAAACAACGATTAAAGAATATTATTCATTATTCTAGCCAGTATTTATATAAGTAAGTAAGTTAGTGCGAGATTTACAGCAGATACACCAGTGCCATCGTAAATCGTAGATTCAGACAATTCCATGGAGTCATTTTCTGTCTTAGTTGGTTCACTAATAACAGTTAAACTAGTAGACAGAACAAGTGAACTAGTTCTTGTTGTCTTTCGTTTAGGTTGTGAAGAACTTGGTGTAATATTATTCATTTCACTTGACCTTGGATTTTTATTTTCAAGTTGTAAAAACGCATGGTGATGTTTATTTTTAGATTTGCAGCTAAATTTGTCGAATTACCACTGGTTATATGTAAACCTTTTTGACACCGATTACATGATACGTTTTGTTTGTCATTTTTTAAAAAGTTCCACACGACACTAGATAATATGACTGGACAGACTAAATTTAAATTATTTTGTTTTTGTACGTGAATTTATTATTGAATAAATTAGAAAGATTGTAGACGATAATCTATTCAAACGCAGAAATAAGGTTAGCACTGAGCAAGTAATCACTAATGTTAGGTTTTAACGGATAACAAAATAATGCATAGGCCATAGAGATAATTGAATGAAATGAATGTTTTTTTGGTGAAGCAAGAAGTCATGGGATCTGAGCCCATACAGCCTTGTCAGATACAAAATTGAATGAAATTACTGAACTTATGTACCATATTAAAAAGCAGTTTAGCAACAAATTGATTGAGTTAACCAACCATACAAAAACATAAGAAAATATTGTCTTTGATACATTTTGGTATTGGATATTTGATATCGATATATTGTTGCAAAATATATCGGTCGAAAATATCGATTTATC
>NJDC01001917.1:35166-49774 GCA_002245475.1 Calephelis virginiensis | reverse complement strand
TAATTATGTAGAATTTCTTTCACTTAAGAAGTGTGTTCACTGTCCGCTTTAACTTTTCATCAGTGTTTTCCTCTGTCTGAGGCTAGCTGTAAAATATCTTTATTCAGAGAGATTAGCATGCCTTTTCCTTGCCATATTTTGCTTGATATTGTCTTAAAAAACTATGTAGGGGAGCGCAAAGGTCCTAATGACAAAAAGTGTTCACAATCACGTCTTTGGTCCGTTTCAGTAATAAAAACTAACACAATAGGAAATAAAAAAAAAACTTGAAATTTTTTCTAAGTCTCATTTTCCTCAGCTTCCTGAAGACTAACAATGCTTTCTAACACTTAGAAAAATTTTGACAACTTTGAAATTACTCCCGACAACCCCCCTTTTTGGTACCATGTTTGGATAAATTAGCAAAAGGTGAGTTGTTTTTGTCATATTATATTCCTGCGTGCGACTTTTATTTTCCGAGATATTGGCGTTCCAAGTTTTTGTCGTTGTTTTTCATTTGGCTCTCACTCGAAAACTATGAGGACTAGCGCAAAGGTCCTAATGACAAAAAGTGTTCACGATCACGTCTTTAGTCTGTTTCAGTAATAAAAACTAACAAAATAGGAAATAAAAAAAACACTTGAAAATTTTTTCTAAGTGTCGGTTTCCATAGATTTCCATAGTGCCCTCATGGCTACACCCCAACCAGTTGTTTTGTAAAGTAGTTTCTATTGATTTCGTTTTAATGTAGATTTTTAATATGTCTGTTCTAATACCAGGGAATTATTGTTAGTTCTCTGGCTTCGCTTTCAGACAATAGTAAACATTCAAATTTATCCTAGTGTAATAGTTGTTTTATAAATATTACACTGGCATTTTGAAGGTACATTATAAAAATATAAAGTGTATCTATGAAAGATTAAATAAATATCTTGGTATCTTAACTCTGGGTTCATTGACTACAGGGTAATAACCTTGAAGTTAATGAAATTAGACATGAATAAAATGGTATTAGACATGAAAAATATTTTTTTTATTATTTAAAGCTTGTCTATTTTACATTCACAATTAGTGACTTAAGGTGTAAACAAAATATTTCAGGTGCGTGATAAACTGTTGGAAAACAAGGTGCGAGCCCCTGCCAGGCCCGGTGCCATTGCCCCATTGGCGGTCGTCATCCCCGCCCACAATACTGGTCTGGGTCCTGAGAAAACTGCTTTCTTCCAGGCCCTCTCCATCCCCACCAAGATTTCTAAGGGTAAGTTTGGCAAAACTATCTACAAGTTAAAGAAACAATGAATTCAGTTTTTTTAACAACTTTATTTTTTCAATAATGTTCATGCAATTGTAAACCAATTATATCTGTAGGACAAAAAACTCGATAATCAAGTCTACAGATCTGTTACTACTGGAAATAAATATATATTTTTTCACCAAGTTTCTGCTAGCTGTGATTAAGTAAATAGGAATAACATTAACATAGAAAGAAATTTTCAGGTACTATTGAAATCATCAATGACGTCCATATCTTGAAGCCTGGAGACAAGGTCGGAGCCTCCGAAGCTACTCTTCTTAACATGTTGAACATCTCTCCTTTCTCATATGGTCTTGTAGTCAAGCAGGTATGTTAAGTATTTAAATTTTTAGCTAGAGCTTTCTGGTACAAACGACCATGATCGGTGACGGCGACTCATGTCGCGTGACCTTCGCCGATTCAGGATCGCAAGCAGTCGCTGACACATTGCTCGTATTAATGAGTGCTTAGTGTAAACAGTGTTGATTGACAAGGCTCTGTCAGAGATAGACTTTTATATAAAGAGGATTTAAATGCTAGGGCCTGGTTGTTTCATGTCTAATCTTCATTAAAACCTTAATACAATTGAATGTTTTGCATAGTGGCTAGATTAAGATTAGTTAATATGTTCCTTAAATTACATAATCAGTATTTACAAAATTAAACTTATTTAAAACTTTGAATTATTTTAAAACACTTCAGTTTTAATGAAAATTTGAATTATCTGTTTTTTTTTTGTTTTTAAATAATTTTGTAATAATTCATGATATTACTCGGATAATGTAACTATACTATGTTAAAATTCTCCCAAAGCCCCTTTGTCCAAAGTGTTGAGTACAGTATGTTGATAAGTCAACATTCTGATAATTTATCTTTGGCAAATTAAAAGTTTTTGGTATTATTTTTTTTGCATATTTTGATGATTTTCATACCAGAAACTTACATAAATTTATCTTTCTCGATAATTTTAAATTAAATACAGGAGGGTGTTTTTTTAATTTATGTACAATTAATAATAAATTTCAAAATGAAAAGATTTGTTGGTATTGTTTGGTTTGTTTCTGTCAATAATTTTGCTTCCTTTTGGATTATTGGACAGATTTTAATATAAACATCCTTACTACTTGTAGGTGTATGATTCTGGTACTATCTTCGCACCAGCAATCCTCGATATCAAACCGGAAGACTTGCGTGCCAAGTTCCAAGAGGGAGTGGCCAATGTGGCTGCCCTCTCTTTGGCCATGGGCTACCCAACCCTTGCCTCTGCTCCTCACTCTATCGCCAATGGTTTCAAGAACCTGCTTGCTCTGGCCGCAGTCACTGAGATTGAATTCAAGGAAGCCACTACCATCAAGGAGTTCATTAAGGTTTGATTTTCTTCTTTATTTATATTAGACACCACTTTTGAGACATACATTCTAAGTCTGCAGAATTATGTATTTATAGGTGGTATATATTTTTAGTGAATTTCAGACAATATTAGACCTTACACATTCTACACAGACAATATAAAACTGTTAGGTTCTAGGCAAGTAATTTTCTGAAATTTCAGTATGAAATAACAAATATGTCTGTTCTAATACCAGGGATTTACTGTTATTTCTCTGGCTTCGCTTTCAGACTACATAAATTCTTCAAATTTATCCTAGTGTGATAGTTGCATTATAGACATTGCACTGGCATTTTGAAGGTACATATCTTTTGAATATTAATATGGACTTTTCTTGTACTTATACAAATCATTTGAATATAGTTGTTCGTGTATAATGAATGATAAACAATAGCATTATTGTTCATCTGCCAGATAGCTTTTTACTTGGCTTACATATATTTTGATTTGTAACTGGTTGATTTAGTCTTCCTGTTGTCTAGTTAGTAATAATTACTGGTGAATGCTCTATTGTCTTATTATCTATCTTGTTAAAAAACATTGTTTAAAATATTCCAAGGTTGAACCTGGTATTATATGAGTAGCATTTATTACTCTGTGGTAGACTATAATATCAACTTAAATTTTGATATACTCTATGGTGTCTGCTTGTTTTCTTCTTTGCCGTTTCAAAAACTAGTTTTGCAAGAGTTATATAACATTAAATTTATTTTTGTTTCAATGTAGGACCCGACCAAGTTCGCAGCCGTTTCGGCCGCCCCGGCAGCCGCTGCACCAGCTGCTGAAAAGAAGGAGGAGGAGAAGAAACCAGAGAAGGAGGAGTCTGAGAGCGACGACGATATGGGCTTCGGACTGTTCGACTAGGCTCACTGAAGTGGAGTGCGTGTTGCGGATCTTCGCGCCGTCGGGCTGGACACCTATATGGCGGCTTTTGTATTCGCATACACGAATAAACCACTTTATACATATACTGATTTTTCATTACTTGCTAAGAATATAATATTAAGTAACATATTTTAGTAATTAGATAGTACCATATCGCATTACGTACTGCACCTGATAAAAAATGTTGGTGTTAAGATAAAGTACGCAATGAGCAGCATATTTATTCACCGTAAGTCAACTAACCTTTAAGAGTAGGGTTTGTATTCGCCCCGTATGTATGTATGTCTATGTTAGAGATTTTTCGATAAGTGCGGATCCGATTTTCAAGATTTTTTTCTGGATTGCAAATTTTTCATGCAATTGGAAAGTATAGGATTTGACGAAGATAAATCAAGAGCTCCTCAACTAGTAACAACCCTCCGTGTTGGTCCGGGCCTCCAGTGTTGGATAGACCAGCTGCCACCCTGCCAGGGCCAGGCAGTTCTTAACAAGGCAACTGGTGGTAAATTACTCTGCAACTGGTCAGGGCAACGATCCACCACCTTACCAATTTTTGCTCATATGTTCCGTTCTAGATGTTATTGAACCGATAATTATTTATTTCGAGGAAAAAATGCATAAAGGATAAGGAAGTCAGGGGACAAATCGAAATAAACTTACACCTATCCACACGAATGTCCGCTGTTCCGTGAATTCAGTTTTAATACATTAAGTATATCTTCCCACCAAGTAACAGCTAGGCCACGGGGACCGGCGCGGCGATGCGAACGACGAAGCATCTGGCGGGGCGACCATTCGCGCCCCAACCGGCAGCAGGCAAGGGCAGCCGTGTTCGCCGCTGCGACCAGTTAGGTTTCATAGTGAAATGTCTTTATAGTATTGGAAGGCAAACAAGCAGACGGATTTCTTGACGGTAAGAAATTCACGCCGCCTAGAGACACCTAACGTGGTAATGGTGCGTTTCCAATCTGAGGCCTAGTACAAAAGTAAATTTACCGGCTACATTACCGTCCGAACCGGAACACGTCAACGGCATCGACGTAATGGCGACAGGAATAGGTAAGGCAGTGATACCAATAATCCTCCTCCGATAAAAATATCCTCCTATACAATTTTAAAAGTTTTTGGTCATTAACCTACATAGGCGCAGCCAGGATTCTGTATAGAGGGAGACAGAGAAAGAATAACACTACCTATATTGTTTTAATCGCAACAGTATCTTGATTAAGTACCAAGTAGAAGTAAGGTACCCAATAATTTAAATTAAAATATAATAAGCTTCAGACATAGCTTTACTTGACAAATACTCTGCGTGGTTCTTCAAATATTTTTTTCTATTCCCTTTTTTGTCAACGCTGAATATACATAACTTATTTTCATGGTTTTTCGGTAATGAGAGTTGCAGTACTGTGAACACTCTTCTGGGGGAAAGGCCCCCCTTTCCGGGCAGTAGGGGGACATCATAGGACCACGCTACGCCCATGTCATCCTAGTTCTTCCTGACACTCGCATTATATATTTGCTTCGTGAGTTTTGCCATTCTTTCCACGTAACCGAACTAACAGAGTTCCAGTTTTTTTAAACTCGGATCTCACTTGGCAAATGTAATGCATATTTTTCTTAGCGCTCTCATTTTTTCCCCGTGTTTTCGGATCCGCTGCGTAGAAAAGACCTCTCTGCCAGGCAGCTTGTTAGAAGCAGGCATAGTTTAAATGGGTCATTACCAACAAGACAATTGGTGGTCGAGGGCTATGCAGCAACTCGCCCGAGACGGGGTCCATCGCCGTGCTTCTGTCATGTTTCGGTCCGGCCGCTGGACATTGATATACCTACTTGTAACCTTTATATCATTAGATCACGGTTATTCATTACTATTAACCATTGGAGGCAGATACAAGATAGTCTGCTTGTACGGTTACATACTTTGTAGTTGTAGAGTACCTAGTAGTTGTCAATGTTGACATCAATCCAAGGCGATATTCTGCTTTCTACCCTCACACATTAATAGTCTATACATAGGCTGCACATCACGCAGCATGGACACGTTTATCCCATAATCCGGCAAAATGGCCTATGATTTTTTAAATACACTGTGTGTGAAAATATAATAAATACACACTGTATTCATGGCGATTTTCTTGTTAGAAAGGCCTTGTACAGTTTCCGGCACATAAGTTGGCAAGAATCGTTAGATGCGCAGAAGCAATTATTTAGGTGTCTTTGGAGGTCAAGCGGGACGCGGGGCATGACGTGGCGCCGATCGGAGCGCGCGATTGGGGAGTCAGTCCACCCCTGCCTCCCGTACCGTGTCTCGTGTTCCGGTCGCTCCCGAATACACTTGCGTGCACGAAAGTTGTACCCTTTGTTGTTACGTTTTTTTATTTTGTTTTCTAATTTTTGCTATCGTTATTTTAAATTTAGTTTTTGTTACGTTGCTTATAACTGACGATCATTTACAGTTTTACGCCGACATACCAGAAAAATGGTGTATGATTTTTACAGTTTCATGGAGAAAGAAGCTCGAACAGAAAAAGCGACGGTAAAACGGACCTCAGAGACGTATAGTCAAGGAAGGGAGAAATTTCGAATTCCTAACTGTTCTTAGGACACCGGGAAATAAAAAGAAATAAAACCAAGCCGATCACAGACATCGCTTCTTTTGACCAGTCGGTGGTAAGAACCTGTTTCCACAATTACCACATTACAAATTAAAAGCTGTAAGTAGGCAGCTTTTCATTTAAAAAACTTAGAAGAAAACTAAAACAGTACACGGAACGGCGCGGTCTACGGAGGATGTTACATAACTTAGGTTTCCGGTGGAAAAGCCGAGAGCGATAGAAAAGTACTATTGAAAAATCTAACATTATATTGCTGAGGATACAGTTCCTTACATTTAAATAAAAAAAATAATTCAAAAACATTTAAATAAACTTCACGAATTCTAGTTGTGCTTTTAATTTTCTTCTAAATAGTCATGATTAATAATAATTGATGGCCATTACCTTAGAATAATGACTAATGATAAAAGTGATCACTTTATTTATCCACTAAGTACACGATGCGCGAATTTACCCCCACTGCGTCGAAACGTTGCGAAGTTACGTGCCGGATACTGTACCAAGTGTCACGTTCGTGCAGACCAGTTTAGCTTTATTCACATTTATTATTTTCATACAAACACACCATTTTCGGAGAATCTTTTCAGCAACCCCAGCGTTTTGGTCCTGAAATGCCAACCTGGTTCCCTACTTGGTACTTCCGTTCCCATTTATATCTGTTTTTTCGATATTTCATCTGACATTTTTTCCGCAAAGAACTACACATTTTTACACCAACACTCATTCAATCCCACTTTTTCACTGATGACTTCTTGTATTCTCCCATAGCTCATATCAAACGTTTTCTCGAAATCCACAAAACCCCAGAAAATCCTCGGGTCAACTGCGTAGCAAAAGTACCTGATCCATGCATCTTCATTTAAACCTGGGATCGCCCTTAACCTCCCACAACATTCCATCGAACATAACAATACAAACTGTTATTATATACAAACAATATAAACTGTTGATGATGTGAATGATCACCATTATTATTATTTAACTATTTATTTTTTATTAATATTATTAAATACTTTTCATAAATTTTGCGGAGCAAGCGCTGTGTGGAAATTTTAAATCTAAAAAGAGTAAATTACATACACGTGTTATAGGTTACCTCAGTGATACTAATTACATAAATATATAATTAACACGGGAAGAATAACTAGCGGTGATCGTCTAGTACAAAAGGACACAATTATCGACCATGTTCTTCCAGCTCTTAGGGCCCTTGCCCATGGCGAGTTTTTGTAGAGATGTTGTCGCGCGTTTACTAATTACGTAATGCGACGTTTGCAACGCGCTACTATAGCGTTGTCAACACGCTACTTTATTGCGACTATAGCGATGCAATCGCGCGATAGCATCGGACGACATCCGGGGGAGCGCCAACCCCCGCGCCTGAATAGAGAATCGAGCAACAATGCAATAAAGATAACATGACTGATGTTGTCTCAACGGCGTCCATCTTGCAACTGTAGTATTTCCTCGTTGTTACTGCATCGCGACTGAATCTGGGTTCGTGGACAAAGGCACAGACCAGACTGTATTATTACGGATGCGCGATAACCCTTTGGACATAATCCGTGATCAACTTATTGTGCTCTTGTTATTAAAATAAAAAAAAAAGAGATACGACAAAAACAAACTTTGATGTATATACAATGTTTATTGACCTTGTTTAGCGATAATTTAAGAGGCATAAAATTTACACGCCATTGTAGTTATGAAAGATCCAATTTTTAATACAAAGTAATCAATTTACAAAATATAATGTGCTCTATATACGTCTCACTTCATTTTAAAATAATTAGAAAATCCAAATAAAATATTAACTAATATGGCGGTAAAGATTGCACATATTATAACGGAAAAATAAAATATTCTTTATTTACATCATACAGATTTTGAGTTCTTTGTAGTAAACTCCGAATATTAGGCTATATTTGTTGAATTCGGATCTTAATAAAAAAATAAATATTTCATTGTTAGTTATAATGGATATATACAGTGCTTGCCATATTCTTGAGTTTATCCTAATCCGTCACCTTATCTATTCTTCTGTGGTCCAGGTCCTTGACTTCATGAGGTCCCGGGTTCATTCCCGGGTCGGGCAACAAAAAGGAAATTTGGTTTTTCCAATTTTGCTAAAAACTTAAAGCGTGATTCCAATTTAAATAGCGATTTCATAAGCCCACATACAACGCATTGCATTTCACAAATATAGCCAAATATCAATTTGACCGTCTTCTTGATGAACTCTCATTGCTTATGTTCTTGGTACTTAAATAAAATTCGAATTACATAAAAGCGTCATGTCTTTATAACGGTATATACAATGATAAGGTTAGCGTCACATTGTGCGGAATTTATATTCATGGATCGTTAAGTCGTAATACATAAAAGCATTCGTTAATTTATCAGTGTAAGAAAAAACTATTTGCTCTTCGATAATATCCACCGCAACAAAAATTCCGACCAATGTAATTCTCAATTTATGCATTTTAGAAGTCAATTTTTAGACACAGATGTTTAGAAAATTAGAAATTGAAGCATAAAGAATCCTTGCTTTAAAATAGTTACTGTGCCACTATTAACCTCCATAACAATGATTGTTTTTTACACAGCGATCTTGAAATTTTACACGCGGCCAGACAAATAGCAAGCGCTATATTCGATAGGCACAACGTAAATGTTTTTGGAAACTATGCTTTTTAATATGAAATCTACAACTAATTCCAACATGGTACATGTATTTCACACTTAATCTCTTGTCAATTGTACATATATTTTATTCGTTATCCTATGTACACACTAGGGTCCTTGCCGAATATATTATGGTATTGAATATCAAATTTTACTAACTTGTAAGAATTACAAAAATATTACTTTGATATAAAATATGTAACAATGTTAAAGTTGTATTTGCAGACCGACTATTCTTAGATCATTAACATTAGAATTGTGTTGTAGTATCGCATGTCACATAACCCTCGATACTATTACATACGACACATTATAATGAAAAAAAAAAAGTTCAATAAACATTAATCTTGATTACGAATTAAAAAAAGATCGCGGGCTTAAATTACCAATTAACCTAGTGTGTACCGACCCTAAGTCAAGCATCACAACCACACATGTAAAATGATTTACAATTTTATAACTAGTCGACTTTAAAACCTAAACCGTGTTATTTTATGAGACTTTGATAAATATCTAAATACATATAGATCGTCTAAGCTGAACTAACGCGCCACACCATCGGATTTACGAATTCGAGTAAACACTTCTGAAATTGAACTTTTTGTCGGATTTGTTGTTCAACTAGTTTATAAATTATCCGAGCGCGAGACAGAGCAGACGTCCTGTTCCATACAATATAATAACATTTTTATAAATAAAGAGCATTGCTGATGTCAACATGCGACAGATTCACGATTTTCACTAATACATTTTGCGATTGTAGACAAACTTGACACTCACACAAAGATAGGATGTTGTTATTAATATTGGCACTAACACATCTTCATAAACTAAGTAGTGAGGCATGTCCTTTCAGCTTAGACAATTTATATCTATATAAAAATCCAGAATCAAATCCGGTAAGGGAAATTAAATACATATCACCGGTGAATTTATGACAATGTAATTTTAGCAGTAACAGGTATTAAAAAACTAAATTTCAATGTTTTTTTTTTCACTTTTAGTGTTTGAAAAAATAAATTGTTTTGAATAAGGTTAATATGTCAATCATAATAAAATTATATCAAATATGTATAAGTATCGTAACTCGCTATTTAAAAAAAAATATTTTTTTTTCAGAAATGTATAATTGATTTCAGTTTTAATTGTATTGTCTCTACGTAATCAATTTCTGCTTCTGCGATCACAAATTCGCGTTAAAATAGTGAGCGGGATAGACTGTTTCAAACTGTATCGCCAAAATGAAGAATACTGTTCAGCTTTGGAAAATTACATTCAATTAAAATCTTAGTATCATATGTAAATTCCTGGACATCAAACGTTTCTTATAATTCATTTACTTTCGGAAATCATACTTATTCATGTTTTTCTGAAGGTCAATTGGACGTAGTTAAGCAGAAAAGACCCAATCTACATCTAACTAGTTTTGAGATAGTTGACTTTGAAATAATTTTGACTTGAATTGATTTTTAAGTTTATATATTTATAATAATATGTACTGGCCATATATGTGGGTTGGTATCTCATGATAATACAAATGTCATAGCTTTGTTTATCTGTAGGACCTTTTACTGAATGAAAGTATTATAAGCATTACGACCTCTTTAGTATTTTTCACTCAATTTTGGTGTTCATGTGGGTTTGGGTCCTTTCTGCTTAACTACGTCCAATTAAAAATGATTTATTGAAATCTTTGTGGATGTGCAAGTGGTTAAGTAGTAATTTTTAAACTTAACATAAATTTTGACACTTTACCCAAAAAGTACGTCAATGAATTGACGAACTTCAGATCCAATCTTTTGCGTGATTTGCTTATAATTTAATTGATCATTTTCATTAATTAGAAATCTTGGCCGTAATGAATATTTTAATTCTCAAACATCATCACTATCTTAGCGTTATTTCCACTACCACAGAATATTGTTGCTTTCGCCAGACAATTTTTAAACCAAGACCAATTTTTAGTCAACTACATGTTGTAAGTAAAAAAAAGTCCACATACAAGTTACGCCCCTGGCTTTGCCCACAGTATCTAACAATATGTTCATAAGTCAACGTGACGGTCTTCATTGTCTGTGGCTGCAGGGGCAGTTGGGACTACACCTGAAAAAAACATCAGTTCTTTAAGGATTAGTTTTAAAGAATTAATTTCATACACAAGATTTTTTTTACTTAGAATGAGATATTAAACATGCATAGAACATATGATAATAAAGGATTTAATTAATTAACTTAAATTTATTATATGCATGTATGAGCAGTGGTTGGAAACCCAAATAATTTAGTAACACTAGCTGCTTTTAAGAAATTCGTTCCACCCATTCAATTTGTATGGGAAAATTTAAAATTATGTTTATTTTAGTTTCCTCGCAGTTTTTCGAATAGAATATAGAACTTAGGGTTACACGTATTTTTGAATGCCATATCATAAATATAAAGAAAAAATCTTTTCAAAAAATCATTTGGGGTGGGCCACCTTCATTACTTAGGGTTATAAAATATAGATAACAACCAATCGTCAGATGTACCAAATGTGCATAAAAAATCAAAATCGGTTCAGGTTATAGTAACAAACACTGACACGAGTTTCAAATTTCTAGATATACTAGCAATAAGAACTATCGTTTTATGAAACTTTAGTTTGCCTGTTTTAGGAACTCTCGCTTTTCCATACTAAACAAGTTATTTTGTGTTCATGTTAATTTTTTTAATGATCAATCTTAATTACGGAGTCGAACTAGTTTGTTAGTAATTATAAATTGAAAAACAAATATAATTATCCTTTATTCAGAGTACATTAAGCCTTTAACAATGTGTTCATTTTAGCTAATCCGTTTTCTATACGATTGTAAACTTTGTTCCAAGTACATCCATGAAATATCGTAGCAGTGTCAACAGCGTAGGAGATAAAGTTAAGAGATTTTGTTCCCCGCAATTATTTTCACTTTACACAAGTCATTAATATAAATTAAAAAGAGAGTATGACCGAGAACAGTTCCTTGCGGCACCCCGTAGAAAATATTTGTAGTATATTATGTGCTTTTACATATTTATGGTTATATTAGCTCTTACTAGTGAATATATATATATATATTCACTCATAATAGTTTTATAGTTGTTTAGCTTCTCAGGGGAAACCGGTTGAGGTATTCAGATGGAAACTTCCCTGTTTTTGGTTGCACCAAACTATATTTTTTTCGATATTGTATGTACATATTATCTTCTTCTTTTATTGCGTATTTGCATACATAATAAATTTGTCCTGTCATACTCCTGTCTAGCTATAAATACATAAATTGTCTTCTTAGAGCCCCAAGACTATCTCAAGGAGTTTGCTGCGAGACGATAGGACGAATTATGATGATAAATAGTATTGTAAGAGTGCGCAATAAGGTGCGTCCATACCAATGTCGACGTAGAAGGTGGATCCATTGATAGGTTCCTGGTGCGCGGCGGGAGGGGGTGTACGTGCGGGCGGGGAGGAGTGCGTGCGGGGCGCGCGCGGGCGCCGGGCCCGCTGTCGGCCCCGCTGCCGGCCCAGGAGCGGCGCTGACTCCGCCGTTTCTGTCGCGGACCTGCACATACACACATACTTACCACAGAGGACACAGATAGCTTTCCAACATTGGATATGGAATGTAGTCTTTTTATTCTAAAAAACGACAAACTTTAACTTCGATCTTAGAGATGGGGAGGTTCTGTGTCTCAGACATAGATATAGCAATACATACAGAAGTGCAACGGTGTTCCATAGCAAATTTAGTTGCATAAACGCCATATTTTGTGTTAAATGTTATAGTGATGTATTATTACAATTGATGATATTTTATTTTACGTTCCCAGAAAAGAATATTTGGACAAGATATGAATGGATAGCATTGGCATTGAAAATATCAATCATAGTCTATTGTAATAAGAGTTCCATAAAGTGCTTGCTCACTTTAAAGTAAAGAAAGTGCTTTGAATGTAATCCGTTTACATTTTTTCGTAATGATAATGAATCTTGTAATAAATATAAAAAGTTAACTTATGTATACAGTTTTTTTACCACAATATAAAAAAAAAACTGTTGGTGAAAAGTGAATAAATATTATTTCTTTCGTTTCATTAAATTTCCCTATTTATAAGCCGATTGAGTGGCACTAAATAAGTAAGTACGTTGATAGTAATGCAATTTCATAATATTACTTACTCTGGATCATTGTTTGTTGGTTCATTATCAACGGGTTGAGCTACCTGCAATAGAAACACGGATGTTATGTTTACAAAGACACAAAATGGCAAGTGTTTGTCTTTTATTTATAACTAGATTCCAACCACGGCCTTTTCCGCTTGGCAAATTATACAATTTTTTTTACATTAATTTGAGTTTATAGGCCCCACTTAAAGAGGTATCAATCAACATAAAGGCACAATTTTGTATAGAAAACGTCGCCTTGATGACCGTCTAAAAGATAATTGGCATCTCTGAGTGAGTTGTTCAGATGTATAAACTATATTGCTGTGAAGATTTATCGTAATTCGACCAGTAGTTTTTGCGCGAAAGAGTAACAAACATCCATCCATCCTTACAACTTTCGCATTTATAATATTAAAATAGAATTACCGAACATTGCGCAATGACATAATAAGGTTAAACACAATACCTCATAACATTTTACACTTGAAAAAAAATTATGATGTACCACGAGTATCTTTGGTACATAAATCCTGTGTATAATGTTAGTGTGTAAATAAAAAGTAAGTATATGCCTATAACCTCCAAGACCTAAGCTGAGGCACAACATCCCCACAGGCCATATACGATTACCGACTAATAACATACTAAACGTCGATGACGTGGCAGAATGTTATTGGTTGAGAATACAATTTTAGATAGTGTTTAGTAATACATGTGTTCAACGAGTACTTAATTTTTTGTACTAACACGGTGTGTCTCTTGCGTTACGTTGATCAGCTACCATAAACTCTACGCCGGAACATGACAGTAGCGAGTAATTAGAGACGTTTAGTAATTTTTTTGAAATAGTTACCTCTGCGTCGTTTTCGGTGGCTCGGTTTTGGCCCCGCAGACTAGCTATGTACCGAGCTGCCCTCACGAAAGGGTTTTCGCTTTGTTCTTCAAACGTTCCACCCTGAAAATAAATCATACAACATCATATTTTGTGTCATGAACTAGTTTATTCACGCGACTTCACTCGTATTGTGTATGCACCTCCCACATGTTTTTTTGACCGCCTCGTACACGTCTAACTACACCGATTCCCGACGGGGGCAGGCATTTGTGTGATGAACATTTAAATGTTTGCATTTTCGGTTCTAGGTGTTTATTAAATTTATTCTGGTATCTATTTAAGTATTTTTATGTGGTGGGATCATCATCCCATATGGTGGGATATCATGGTGGGATGAGGAGGTAAAAGCCTCAGTTGAAAGAAAGAAGAAAGCTTGGCTAGACTATGTAGCATGTTTGCAGTCGAATGACAGTATGAAAGATTTGAAGAAAGAAATGTACCGTATGAAACTAGAAGAGAGGTTGGCTAACAACTTCGAGAAGAACACCAAACTCTTTTGGAGGGAGGTGAAGAAGTCTCGGAGTTGTTCGTCTACTCAGAATGAATAGAATTAAGTCTAAGAGTGGTGATATACTTACAAGCACGCATGACGTGTTAAAACGGTGGAGTGAATTTTATGGAGATATGTATGAATGTGCCCAAGATGCTGCCGCTGGGTCCGAGTACTCATATGACTCGGAAA
>NJDC01001917.1:20216-34524 GCA_002245475.1 Calephelis virginiensis | reverse complement strand
TGGTTGTGCTTTTAGCAGGGATGGAAGGTACACCGCGGATGTAGAGAGGAGAGTGAGTGCAGGGAATAATGTGAATGGAGCGTTGGGTAAGCTATTCCAAAGCGAGGTTCTGAATCAAAAAGCTAGACTCGCTTTGCATAATTTTGTGCTTATTCCAACGTTATTGTATGGAAGCGACAGTTGGGTATGTCAGAAAAAGCATGAAAGTAGGATAAATGCGGTCGAAATGAGAGCATTGCGGAAAATCTGTGGTGTAACGCTCGCTGACCGCATTCGTAACAGTGAGATCCGAGAAAGAGTGGGATTGAAAGAAAGTGTTGGTGTTAAAATGCGAAAGGGCATGCTCCGCTGGTTCGGTCATGTGGAAAGAATGACAGATGAAAGATTGACAAAGCAGATATACAATGCGAATGTGGATGGATGTAGGTACTCGGGGAGACCAAGGCTGACATTTCACGATCAGATCAATCGGATATTATCCGAGGGTGGTGTCAAGAGTCTCCGAAACCGGCGTGTTTGTATGAAAAGGGTTATGAATGTGAAGGAAGCAAGACAAGTTTGTCAGGATCGTGAGGTCTGGCACTCGATACTCTCTGCCTACCCCGTAAGGGACTTGGCGTGAAGATATGTATGTATTTCTATGTAATAGTATCGTTGACTAACACCCATAAAACAAGCATATAATTTTCTTACATGTCCACGGATATTTATTATTTATGTCCCAGGGTAAACTAGGAAAAAATACTTATTGGCATACTTAATGCCTTTATTTGTAATTTTTTCGCACACGAAACATGTGTTTCGAAAAATGTGCGTGTGCGTGTGCGTGCGTGCGTGCGTACCTGCGTGCGTGTCGCTATGGGCGCGGGCACGAGCGGCTCGGTGTCGGCGGAGTCGGAGTCGGAGTCGTGTCGCCGGGGGCGGCGCTCGCCGGCGGCCACCACGCGCCGCTTGCACACGGGACACACGCGCCGGTTCTGGGTCAGCCACGGGTCGATGCACTTCGTGTGGTACGCTGCCGACAGTACACACGTACACACGCTTATCTACGGACGCTCGTACCTATACACCGCTTGTGGCGACGAATTTGAAAATTTCGTACTAAAAACACAATTATGATACCCCACGAAAAACATCTATTTCTGCTATGGTAGTCCTTTGAGAAATCATGACAAAATCCTTTTAATTTACATTAAACAAAATTAAGGATAAACAACATTTTTTACATTTAACGTACTATACACGTGTACATGTTACGTTGAATCTACAGTTCGAAATATATCGATTAAGAATCGTATAAGTTGGTATGTATTTGGCACATCTTAAGTATTCCATCTTTTCAGATTTTACATCATTGGAAAAATATAGTGATTGTACGGCAGAATCCTGCTGTGCAGAAAGTAAACTTTTTTTTGATACAAGCTATTTTTATCAAACGAAATACAAAAGTGTATACTATCTTTATCAAATATAACAAAAAAAGATTTTAAAACATGTCAGATTGGTCAGGACATGTCAACTTCTGCTGTCTTTAATTAACATTTTCCTAAGAATAGATTAAACGTCCGTGGAAACGTCGTATACCGACTAATCTGGCAGTACTAAGTGTTTTGTCTCCTTAAATATAATTAAAAATAATTCATTTTAAAATAAAATAGCGATAACTCAAAATCAATTTAATAAGTGCGCAAAAAAATCACCACCAAGTATATAAGTGTAGTTACATGGCATCATTTTATTAATATAAAACTGTTTTATGAGAATATCTTTGTGATACATTTCCTAAGGTAATATAAGTAAGTATATACCATGTGCACAGGGGAGCACCCTGAGCTTCTCCCCCTCCTGGTAGTCGTCGAGACATATCGCGCACATGTCGTACGGGTCGCCCTTGCTGAACTTGCACGTAGGTATCTTCGACAGGGACCTGTTCGGCAACCTGTGCCGCCTCGCACGTCTGCGATCCTTTATGCATTTTACTATCTGTGGAAAGAAAAGATTTTTTTACAATTTTTTTATAAAGTGTATATAAATTCATGTAAATTTTTGATGAAAAAAAAATAAATATTGTCTATGCTTTGCAGGTAGTTTTAAATCGGGTAGTATTAAAAGTGTGGAATAGATTATCGAATTGTAAAGTTTTTTTAATGAATTTGGAGGGCAAACAAGCCGACGGATTTCCTGATGGTAAGAAATTCACGTCGCCAAACATCAAAGATGGTAATGATGCGTTGCCAACCTGAGGCCGAGATGTTAGACCTCAGGGAAAAGTAAGTTTAGCCGGCTACCTTATGCTCCTACCCGGCAAACTTCAACGGCAAGCACTTACTTTATGGAGGCAAGAGGCGTCCGCGTCGGTACCAATCCGGTCGAATCGTTCCGAAACTCTACTACCTAGTCAGGTGTCACGTTGTTAGTGACGGTAAGGCTATGCTCGCCCTTTAAGGCAGATAATCTATTCTACAAAGTAGCCCTGACCAACACGGGGACAAGTGAAACATTTTAGATAGATCTTAGGTTTTTGAAACCCCTACTGCAAAAACTCAAACATTTTTCAGAGCTACATTTAAGTACTAATAATTAACACAAATGGTTGGTCGGTACAAGTCTTGTAACATAAATATTTTCGGATTAAAAAAAGATTTTGTCAGAAATAAAATAAGGAACGCATTTTTCTTATAGGTATTTTGAAGGTATTATATGTATTTGATGTCTATAGGCGATGTGTATTATTAAGAGACTCCACAGAACAAGAAGGTTCTCAATTCGATTGCATGTTTTTTTTTAAATTTTTGTTTAGTATGTTACGCGATAGCCTCTCCTCCTCCTCTACTCCATCAATAGCGATTCGATTTTAACGGTTCTTTTTTAGAAAGATAGGTCATGATTCTGAGGTGGCCCCATATTAATTTTATTATACTCCGACTATGTAATGGTTTTTGGGTTATATTTAATGCATAAAATTTTCACTTATCTTAACGACCTTAAAATTAATGAAGTCGTTATAGCCTCTGTGGTCTAGCGGTCCAGGTGTTGGACTTGACTTCACGAGGTCTCTGGTTTGATTCCCGAGTCGGGCAGCAAAAAAGGTAGTTTTTCCAATTTCTTAATAAAAAATGTTGCTCGAGATTGGATATGTGCCCGGTTGGCGATAGGCTTGCCACCTATCACACTGTGGGACTAAGTGTCTATGGCTAGTCGTGGGTGCCCTGGTTGTGCCTCTGCCTACCGCTTCCACGATATGGGCGTGAAGATACAAGGTAAGCGTAACTCAAGAACAACTAGTAGGATGTTGTTAAAATTGACGTGGGACAATTTCGGAACAACATGCTAAATTTCGGAAAAAGAACTATCGAATTGGGACAGTACCATGTCGAATGAAGTTAGGGTCGGTTTTTGTAGTTTTATTGCTATTAATTGTTATCACAAAACCAGTCTGCTAGTTTCTACGTTATAAAATAAATAATTTAGTGCATATTCACCATAAATATAAGAATTATGATGAGGCAGAGCACCACCACTACAGCGAACGGCAACAACAGATGCGTGTTGATGTTGAACGGCAGGTCACCGTTCACCATTATATAGTAGCTGCTGGAACATTATACATAGTATTATTAGTCTTTTTTTTATGTTATAGGAAGGCAAACAAGTAGACGGATTTCCTGATGGTAAGAAATTAACGCCGCCTAGAGACACCAAAGATGGTAATGCTGCGTTGCCAACCTGAGGTCAGTATGTTAGGCCTCGAGCAAAAGTAAGCTTACCGGCTACCTTACCCTCCGAACCGGAACACGTCATGACGTTATGGCGGCAGGAATAGCTAAGCCGGTGGTACCAATCCGGACGAGTCGCTGTGAAACTCTACCACCTAGTCAGATGTGTTAGTGATGATAGGCCTATGCTCGCCTTTTACGAGCTGCCTGGCAAGAAAGGCAGATGGTCACGGGTAATTATGTTTTTTTCTTCACAAATGAAGGAACTAAAGAAAAACTAACGAAAAAGGTTGAGAAAACTCTTTGTTTTTTAATAAGTAATCAATTAGTATGATAGCACATTAGATATGAAAATTGTTTGTAATTTATTTGTATTATATTTTTTACATTGCACATTTTAAACTTGTAAACCATTTTGTTACAACGAACCAATTTGCTGTAAAAAAATGTAACGTACATATAAGCTTGTCTTTTGTATGGTTAACAATTTATTTGAGTTTCGATTGTTTTTGTACAGTACGAAAATGAGACCAAAATCAGAATATATATATTTTTAAATACATTTGCTGTTTTTAATTGAAATTTGATTTTATCGTCAACTTTAAGAGTTCAGTTGGACGTAGTTAAGCAGAAATGATTCAACCCACATGAACACAAAAATTTAGTGAAACATACATAAGAGGTCGTAAATTTTCGTTTAGTAAAAGAGTCCACAGATAAACAAAGCTATGACATTTGTATAATCATTAGATACCAACCCATATAATATACGGCCTATATAATATACTTCAAAGTCAATTATCTCAAAACTAGTTAGATGTGGATTGGATCCTTTTTGCTTAACTACATCCAGTTGAACTCTAAGACATAGTACAAACGATATGTTTCGAAAACTATTCAATTTAAACAAGACAAAGTAACACGTATTTAGTGACGTCACTACAGCTGAATGAGGTCAATGTATACGTATATAATGCAACGTATTTTTTTTGTGTATAATCAAATGTCCACATAATAATAGACATATCGGTGAAAGAATAACTCAGCTTTTTAAAAACTCCCATAAGTTGCGATAAACTTCAAGATCACATTTTTGGACGTAATATTGACAACTTTCAATATTTCCCTCTATAAACATTGATTTCAAATAGTCCGCACAAATAATTTACTTGTTTTGATGTCATATCTAGTACGAGTCGTGACGTCACTAGCCTGCGCATGCGATAACAGTCGGTGGAATCATTCAATCTCTGCTTAATCAATGTATTAACATCACTTGTAATTTTCACAATCTATCTTAAGTTATACCCTTGCGTCTTGCTTTTTTGCGTCGGGTAAAGAGAAAATTATTTTTTTAATTTTAATTACTTCACAGATCGAAAGCGTGCTTCGAATTTTAAGAGACGGTCTCTCAAAATTTGCTTGATCCTCTAAATATATGAATATAATACATTAGATATCTTACCGGTTGGTATATATGTATTCTTCGGAGAGAATAATACCGGCGAGGTCGCTGACAAATACCGAAGGTATCGTTATGCCCTCCGGATTGTTTGCTGACATCGTCTCTGTAAATTAAACAATAACCATTATAATCAAAATAACGGTCCAATGAGTGGAATAGACCATCTGCCTTACTACCAGACAGATCGTAAGAGGCGAGCATTGATTAAAATATAAGTCAGGACCACTGGTGGAGCGCTGTGCAGCAACTTGCCAAGGTAAGGATCTTAAAATGACTATGTTATGATCTGATCCGGAGGATAGGTAGACTTGCACAGTAGGCCTAATATGCCAGCGACGCACCTGTAACATCTATAGTGTCTTTAAAGCCACAGCTGCCTCTTACCATTAGGAGACCAGTGTGCATGTCCGCTGACCCATCACATAAAAATAATGCAAATTAGAATAGAATACAAACTTTTTAATTTTATTTTACATAGGGTCTATATATATATAGATAGGCAAGCGATGTACTTGTGATTCGTCTATATATATTTAAATTTCATGTATTAAATCAAACATAAGCATTAATATAATATGCACCTGTAAAACAAAAATAGCAGTGTCAGTTTAAGGAAAAATAAACGCTTTCGTGGTGCAACATGTTTAATAATTGTATATATTATGTATAACAACAGAAAAGTAAATTATTCTAGAGATTTTGTACCCACAAAGGCACATATTACATAAAAATGTAAATTTAAAAAAAGGAAGTTAAAAGAGACGTAGCTAGTACAATAGAAGGAATGTACACCGCAGGGAAAAGTGATCACAGAGCGCTGGATAAGCTACTTCAAAATGAGGTTTTAAGTTGGAACACTAGACTAGCTTTACGCAATTGTGCTTATTCCAACATTCTCGAAGAATGCGAGAGTCGGGTATGTCAGAAAAAGCATGAAAGCAGGACAAATGTGAAAAATATGTCGTGTAACGCTCGCCTATCACATTCGCAACAGCGAAATCAGAAAATATGATTGAAAGAAAGCGTTTATTGGTGTAAAAATGAGAAAGGACATGACAATAATTTGTTATGCGAATTTATAAGGATCTCAGTTGGTACATAGGGACATAGGTTGACATTTTACGATCAAATTGCTATGATTTCCTGGAATGTGTTAAGACTATCCGAAAGCAGATGTTACATGAAAAAAGTAATCATTATGGAGGAAGTTAGACATATCTGAAATAGTCATTATTGCTTTTTTTGTGTAATTTTTGCTTAACAATTTATAAAAGTTGTGGCAAAGTTTTTAATCTGGAAATAACTGGGCTTCACAGTTGTTTAACACAAAAAAAGAGTTAATTTAGTAAAAAATCATTTTTCCTCACTATCGTGACAAGCAGCATTCCATGCAAATTTGAATTCAGGTTCAAAAGAGCCTATACTTCAAAGCTGATGCAGTTGTGTCGGTTGGTTTTGTTTTGGGGGTTGATGTGACCTCATCTCGAGGGTAGATTTTTTATTTATAGTACGGTGATGGATAGACTGACTTATGTTTACCTGATAAATCAATGCTTTCAACTTATACACCAGTTTCATATTTTAAAACAATAAAATCACCACGTTTTGAGTCAAGTTTTTGCGAATAACTCAAAAAGCAATTACTTTATAAAAAAATCACTAAGAGTCATAATATAGCTTTTAAAAATTAATAGATGAGCTATGGTGGCTGTAGACCCATTACAAACAAAGTAATATATTACTGTAGAATCTACATTCAATAACTTCTTATTAATTGCCGAATGCAAAAATTGAAAAAAGTTTTAAAGTTAGATTATCCAAAAACTAAGCATATGTTGCACAAACTACATAATCATACTTTTTCCGAAAGAGAATTATGGTGAAAATCCATTTTGAAACTCATAATTTTTGCAATCGACAAATAAGAATCATCCCTCAATAAGGTATTACTTTGTTCGTAGATACAATGTTAAAAAACCCCACAATCGCCACCATGTCATTTTTATAATGCTAGATTTTGCCATTTAAACAACTTTTTGATAAAATTATGTGAAAATGTGATTTTATTATGGCGGAAAAGTCGGAAAAAAGTTGTGAAATTTAACTATATGCCATCAAGATTGACAAATTTTGCCCCAGTATACGAAAATTTATTTATTATGAAAAAAATGCGACCATCTTTTCTCGCGATGTCTAAACTTTATTTTGCACATACTGCACTTGCTTTATACTGCATAGTATATACAGCCGAATTTCGGATCTACGTACTGGGCTTATCGGTCATGGTTGCATTGTTTCCGGGGGGCTCATAAATTAATAGAGGTCTATAAATCAGAAGGTCTGATTGATAGCTGATATAATGAAATTATAAAGTGCAAGGCGACATTGTTCCGCTTCTGCGTTAAAAAATGTCGCTGAAAAGTTGAAGATCTGTAACTGGGCCTGTGTCATAAATCCAGTCAAGTTGTTCAAAGATTTCGCTATAAAAATACACTAAAAGTTTGGTCATTTAAAAAAAATAAAGGTCAAGGTACCATCCCAGCACTGGTACTCCTCGGGGCTCTACTTTTTCAGGGATATGACACACTTTCGTATGAGAGTGGAAAAAAATCTTATCGACCGACCTATTCAACTTCAAGCCAATACAAATAGGGTCATTATACAAAAAAATACTTACAAAAATTAACAAAATTTTTGCCATGACGGCAAAATTAAGTGTCCACTAACACAATACACAAAGTAACACCCAGAAAAAAACTAGCTGAGATCAACAAATAAGTTCTTCGTATAGGCACAGGGTAAAATGTGAAACATGTTTATAAACACTATCAGTACTCATTATGTCCGAGTTCTGTCCATGACTAAGTCGTTATCTGGTCAATGCTTGTGTCCATAACTCATTTATAGTGTCTAATAAACATTTCCCTTATATTAATTGTTACCTAAATAGTATGGGCGTTTACACATGATATTAAGGCGACTTCACACAGTGCGTGATATTGCGTGTCGGTATACCACCGCCGTGGAACTTGTCTAATTAGTGTACCGAAGGAAAATAATTGTCCTTATGTAACTTTAAGGGCCTACGAGGGCCAAACTGAAAGTTTTTAGAACTGGCAACTTAAAAGCATTATATTAAAAAAATAAGTTTAAATTTTGAAAATAGAACTCTTTACCAATAATATTGAGTATACACTTCATTCATAGTCTATCATAACAAGAAAGTTATGATAGACTTCGATTGGCTTTTGACGATGAAGCCCCATCTCGTGCCACAGTTTACAACTGGTTTAATGAATTCAAACGTGGTCGAACTAATCTCACCGATGATTTGCGTGAGGGACGGCCTTCTACAGCGACGACTGAAGACAATATCAGTGTTGTGCGGCGTATGATAGAGACTGACAAAAGAGTGACCTATCAGCAGATTTGGACAAGTCTAGGCATAGGTATATGAGTTAAGTGCACAAAATCCTCCATGAACATTTAGCGGTCAGGAAGCTTTGTGCCCGCTGGATACCGCATAATTTGACCGAGGCTCAAAAACTCCGCCGTGTTGATTGGTGCCGAGAAATGATCCAAAAATTTAACGGAGGTGACTCAAATGCTGTGTTCGACATACTAACGGGTGACGAAAGCTGGATTTACTGTTATGATCCGGAAACCAAAAGACAGTCTGCTCAGTGGATGTTTCCTTCCGAAGAGTTGCCAACTAAAGTGAAGAGAGGTCGAAGTGTTGGAAAAAAGATGGTGGCCTCGTTCTTCGGAAAGACAGGTCATTACGCGACAGTTGTCTTAGAGGATCAGAAAACGGTTAATGCAGAGTGGTACACTAACAACTGTTTGCCACTTGTCTTGGAAAAAGTTCGAGAGAAACGACCACGCAGCAGGATCCTCCTTCATCATGACAATGCCTCGTCGCACACCGCCAGGCAAACGATCGACTATTTGGCGACCTCAGACGTGGAATTACTGGGTCACCCGCCGTATAGCCCCGACCTCGCACCCTGCGATTTTTATTTATTCCCGAAAATAAAAGAAAAACTTCGAGGAAAACATTTTATGGACGCCGAAGAAGCAGTGGCTGCGTTTCAAAACGCCGTCGAAGAGACCCCTAAGGCCGAGTGGGCAGTGCTTTTCTCAATGGTTCCATCGAATGCAGCGATGTATTGATGTAAATGGACGCTATTTTGAAAAGTTATAATAAAACTAATAACTTGCTAGAATGCTTAGTTTTTGATTTTCTAAGAACTTTCAGTTTGACCCTCGTATGTGTACATTACTATTAAACATTTGCTGGTTGAGCATGATAATCCGTAGAATCGCCACGAAAAGCTAACTTTACAACCTTATACTTTGTAGACGAGTGCTGAATTAATAAAACAGAATTCACTCAAAAATATTTTTTCATTTAACATTTATGATAACTATACCTATTCTTTGGCATAAGAGGTTTAAGGTATCAACATACAAGGTACATCAACAACACGTATTTTTCAAATTTTCTGATAAAAATAATGTAGCCCGGGATTCTCTAAGTGCCTGGTTGGCTATAGGTTTGCCACTTATCATATTGAGACTAACGTTCGCACTCAGAGACGATAATTATCTTTTAATCAGTCATAGCCTCTGTGGTCTAGCGGTTCAGTTGTTGGATGCATGAGGTCCCGGGTTCGAATCCCGGGTTTGGCAACAAAGTGAAAATTGTTTTTTTCCAATTTTCTATTTAAAAAAAATGTTGCTCGGGATAGGATATACGTGTCCGGTTGGCGATAGGCTTGCCACCTATCAAATTGCGGGATTTAGTGTTTTCGGCTAGTCATGGGTGCCCTGGTTGTGCCTCTGCCCACCCCTTTGGGGATACGGGCGTGATACTTGTACGTGATACGTGAGATACTTTTTAATCAGTCATTCAGTCGACATTGTCATTACAAAATTGTGACCTAATGATCGATTAAATCTTAAGTGACGTCTCTGAATGTAGTCATATTCTTCGGCTAATATTGTGAGTGTCCTGGATGTACCTATACCTGCCTCATAGGGTAAGGGTGTGGATACTTATTTTTTACTAAAGAAAAAAAAGTATCTTCATGCCCATATCGCGAAAGAGGTAAGAGACACAACCGCCTTGGTTGTGCCTCTCAGCTCTAGCCGAAGACAAGTCCAACAATATGATAGGTGGCAAGCCTATCGCAAACTGGGCACATCTCCAATCCCGGGCAACGTTATTATTAATAGAATATTGAAATACTCATTTTGTATTTCTTTTGTGTCGCCCGACCCAGGGATCGATCCCGGGACCTCAAGAAGTGAAGTCCGACGCCAGGCCGATAAACCACAGAGGCAAAAAAATAGTACAAAAATTTGGTCTATAATAAGCTGCTTAGCTTCTTATAGTAGGTCAACCTTATAGACCGCTCTCGTGATACAAAAAAAAAAAGACGTAATAATACAATACTTACCAAGTTCACTAGAATTAACATTATGTACTATGGCGCAGTCGTAGCCAGCTGCCTGAGCATTCCGGATCTTCGCTTCAAAGCTGCAATTGTATCTGAAAAAAAAAACATCAGTTATTAACGCATAAATGGCGGCAAACTTTTGCGAGACATTTACGAAACGTTCGTAACGATTCGTAGCCGCTTCGATTTATTGCTTGTGCTATCCTCATTTTCTGTATTTTTAAGCTGCCGAAGGTATAAGAACCATCGTCACCTTAGCTTTAACTCAGGTGGTTCTTCATGTTTGGTCGTGGCACCGAAGATCTGCTTTCCTACTTTTTCTTTTCCATTCCTTTAGCATTCAAAAATTCGAGTCCATTGTAACACGTCTTTTCCTTCCAGCCAGCTTTTCTTGGGCCGGCTTCTTGTCGTTCCTATTGGTTTTACACAGAAGACATATTAACTATTTTTCAGACCAAACATTTGAGCATAAAACAATGACAATCCACTTTCTAGTAAAGTTGTCATGACAAGGCCTCCTTAGGCCCATAGCTCAGGGGAGTAACATACTTGGCCTACCTCTTGCCTGACAGGAAGTCAAATGATGTGTCTTGTATTTATATAATACTAACTGTACATTTCTGTGCCTCCTGTGAAAATTGATACAAGTCGAAAATCATCATTTTACAAGAAAGCGAAAACAAAGTTTTAAAAATCTAGTTCATAAACCAAGAGAGCTAAACTTGATCCGAGCACTTACTTTAATTGATAAAATCATGATCTTTAAACCAGCATTTATAGTTTTTTGACAAAGTTTATAAATTCGGAGAAAACCATAAGAAATCTGTGAGTTATAACTATTATATATGTCAAATACAAGGAAAAATAAGTCAAATGATACAAGTTTACTTATGTCATAGTGCACCCTGAGAGCACTCATCTTCTGCCTTGGTGAAAACTGATATACACGAACTTTCATAATCCTATAACTCAGCAGTATATGTTCCTAGCTCAATAATGCTCAAACAAAAGTAGTAGATAAAACCATGAAAAAGATATTTTTACACTTTTTAACACGTTATAGTTAAAATTTTCCTAACGCATATCAGTTTTCAATAATCCTAGCTTTGTAAAAAATGTGTAAAAAAAATATAAGTCAAATTATACCCCTCGCTAAACTCCATATTTTTTGTGTAAAAAAATACAAGTTTTAGAAAAAATAATCAACGTTTATTAAACTTCTTCAAATTAAACAAATAACTCACATATTCATCAAATTTCTTATCATAGGTAAGTTATCATATTTTTTAGGATAATACTGAAAAGCTCAACTTCTATCCATAGGAACTTCAAGTTCCACAAAACTTGCTATAAAATTGAAGTAGATTACTTAAAAACTATGAAATGGTACGGTTTAATAATATCACATTTTGTGTTTTCCTATCAATTAAAACATAAAGTGTCACTAACATTGAATCATAAAAATCTAACAAACTTCTGGAACTAAAAAAAAAAATATAAATTTCACAACCAGATCATAGCTTTTCTTAGCCTATACCACTTTTATATTATGGGTTTGTACTATAAAATAAGGTTATAGAGAGATCAAAAAAATAACTTAAGTACGTAGGTAGGGAAATCAATAAGAATGAAAAATAATAGATAAGCCAATATGGTGGTTAACATACGTCATAGCTAACTTATAGAAATAGCAATAGTCTTTGATCAGATTTATATGCTAGTACTCGTCATCAGAATCAATATCAAGGTCTGGAGAAGTGTCTTTGGCGTAATACGCAGCTCAGAGTTCTATAAAACTCGTGCGCAATCTCATGAATAAAGCACAACAAATTTAATAAATCCTTTTTCGTTTCTGTTGAAATTGCAATCTTGGAGAAGTAGGCTTTAGGCACCATATTTATTGCTATCAAATCGTAACAATTTCCACGTTTAAAACAATCCATTTTAAGGTAATTGGTATCCTTGAATTCTTTTTTGTACATAAAACAGGCAACAGTTTCTTTGATGTACAAAATAGTTCGAACTCCAACCCACAGGAACTTTTCATTAACTGTATTTAATTTTCTTAGAGTCAGAATTTGTTTCAGAAAATTGTTAAAATCATAAAAATTATCATGTGTCATTTCAATAACTGTAAACTTTGCTGTTTTGTTCGAAGCTGTAAGCACTAGTTGATACCAATCTCTAGGTAGGTGAATATCCATAGTGGTGTGTTTTTTTTTACGCTCAATCAAGTCATGGTCGGTATCAGCCTCCATATGTGTATGGCTAGGAACGAGAAACTCATGTTCAATGGAATGTAATAGTGGAGATAGTTTAGCAAACAGCATCAACATAGTTAAGACAATGCAATTTTTGTTTTGTCGGGGGCAACTATCAGAGTACATTATCAGCTTCTTGGCATTTGAGTTTAAGTTTGGCAATTAATGAATAACAAAATCATGCAAACACGTAGCTACCTCCTCTATTGTCTTCACACTCTGGCCACAAGTAACAGAAAGCTTTGTTCGTTTTTAAGTCATGTATGGTGAAATTGTAGGTCCTTTATGTTCAAACTTGTATCACTTAGCACTTGTTATCAGACTTGGGCGTTATAACATACAACAGATAATATATTTTAATATAAAGTTCTAACGATCTAATCGTTATTTATTTTCAACGCTGACTGTTATAATATTTATTATTACTCGGCAACATTAGGTAGTTATTCGTCTGACAGTGCAGTGACAGTGACTTGTGTCTAACTTAGAGCAAGGTCAAAATAAAATAATGTTGACGAACTTCACGCCGCATTACGCGTCACACAAATATGAACGTTATATTACTTGTAACAAAAACAAATTTTACTTACATGAAAATATAACGCTAACATAAATTATAATTGTTTTGATTTTATATTAGTGTGAGCTTCGTTCGTGTATTCAGTATTCACTGCTAAATTTTCGTTAGTTTGAAGTTTTAGTTTGTTTTGATTGCGAACTTACGTCGCGTAAGGCTGGACGTTGTTTTTTTGTTGTAAATGTAAAGCGAGTGATTTAAAAGGTAGTTGTAAATGTGAAAAGACTATAAATATAAATAATACCTACATTAATGTGTATGTAAATATATTTTGTAAATGTTGTTATTTAATTGTAAATTAGACCCTACATCGTTGCGTCTTCAATACGATAAAATAATATAATATATATTATAACAGTTTAAAACAACAGTTATAAAAATATAATATAACGTATAATGCATTAGAAAAATATAACGGTTATGCCCAAGTCTACTTGTTATTAGTAAAATATTTTTTCTAGAAATGTATGAGTTTTAAATACAATTTCAACTTTTATACCTTAACAATCATCAAATTGGTTTCGGATTGGTAGGTACATGTTGACTTATACCCTTGTCAGTTGTAATAAAAGTTGGTTTAAAGTGATATAACTCAAGTTATATCAATATTCGCAAAAAAATACTGAAAAATAATATGTGAAAATTAATTCTTTTTGTACCATTTGTGGCACGAAAAATTGTTTTGAACCAATTACATAACGGGGTTATACCTCGACATATAGAAATATGCACGTTTTTTGGATGCTAGCAACTAAAATAATACTACTTTTATCACTTTTCACAAAATTATCTCCGAAATTATAGCAGATAGGAGAAGGCGAGTTATA
>NJDC01001917.1:6575-19499 GCA_002245475.1 Calephelis virginiensis | reverse complement strand
GGCACGAAAAATTGTTTTGAACCAATTACATAACGGGGTTATAACTCAACATATAGAAATATGCACGTTTTTTTTGGATGCTAGCAACTAAAATAATGCTACTTTTATCACTTTTCACAAAATTATCTCCGAAATTATAGCAGATAGGAGAAGGCGAGTTATACCAAAAAAATCGTAATTTTTTCTAATCATTTCTGTATAAAAAACCAAAAAAAGGGTACAACTCGATTTGTATTACCTTTCACAGGAGGCACAGATTTTTTCGGGATAAAAACTGCTAAAAAACTATGGTATGCCAAGATACCTAAATTTGATGAACATTTCTGAAGCAGTAACAAAGAAACAAACATACAAACTTTCGCATTTACAATCTTAATAGGATTAACAACAGTGACGTCCTACCTGGCAACGATAACAATCCACTTCCCAGTGAAGTTGTCGTCGACGGGAGGTTTCTGTAGAGCACTGCAGCCGTCCCGAGGCTCGCCCGCCACCAGCAGCCCGCGGAGGCCATCAGACGGCATCTCGGGGCCGAAGCTCGCGGGCATGTCGCGGAACTCCTCCACTATCTGTTGATAGAATCATACTGTTACTGGAAATAAGTGGTTAATAGTGGCAGTGAATAATATTCGTTTTGAATACTCGTACTTAAATCTACGTAAGTAAATCTTGGTACGGCGTTAATGGATGAAGACGCTTGTGGGTGGTCACAAATAAAAAACCGATAATTGTTATTTGTTTTTTTAAACATCTATAATACCAACGTGAAAGTTTTTATTAAGATAGCATATCTTATATGTAAAATTCTCGTGTCACAATGTTCATTCCCGTACTCTTCCGAAACGGCTTGATCGATTGTCATGAAATTTTGTGAGCTTATTGAGTAGGTTTGAGAATCGGCCAACGTCTATTTTTCAAACCCCTAAGTGATAAGCGCAACTCACCCCAATTTTTTTACTAAAATTACATTAAAAATCTAGCAGAACAACGTCTGCCGGGTAATACATATTATTATGACCTAAAATAAAACAGGCCAGTTTTTCACCTCGGCACCATGGTCATGAAGCACATTTTCGCCGAACAGCTAAGCTATTTCTACAAATATTAAAAAACTATTTTTTTAGGATTTGGACCTGCACCCCTTGGTCTCAAGCCGTCGAATGCTCTAAACATATTATGAGCTATTGAGGATTCAACTCTTGGGACAAAAATTTTACTAACTAGTTTTACAATGTCGGTGGACTTGGAGCGAGTAAATTGCCTGTTCATGTTTGAGAATGCATTATTTAATTGGGGTAGCCACATCGTGCGCACCAATGGCTGTCTCCCAATAGTACTTTCTGCTTACTGGGAGGAAAGTGTTCTGTGGCTCGCCATTCGATAGTATTAAAGATTAAAAGCAGTTTTAGGAAGCTGATCTTTTGAAATACAATTTATATTATACATATAGACCAGTGTGCCAAGTGTGAGTTTTGAAATGATTTACTTTACTATAGCGTTTACGTTTAACGACCTAAATGTATAGAGTTATTGTCAGCGCCTCTGGCGGACAGTCGAAACAACTAAATTATTCCATACATTTGGATCGTCCAAACACAAACGCGCAAGTAAAGTAAATTTGTGTGAAATTCACCCATCAACACACTGGTGTTTCCCGTGTGTTTTACTCACAATTACACAACATCTGAAGGATTTATTAATTATTTAAAGCCTATAATCATCAATTCCGAAAAGAAATTTCAAATCTCGTGTTGCACTCCTAAGACTACCCAGTTTAGACAGACAAAACTTCTTCTTTTGCACTTTTACATCGATTTTGAGAGAAAGGATAACTAATCCATTCTCTGTCATTTCGGAACCAACTAAAAAAAAACTTTGTTATATATAAGAGCGTACTTCCTATGTGATTCCATTGTAACCAAATCTGGAACTGATGATGGAATCCCAAGGAAATCGAGAAAAATACTTAATTTTTGTATACGTAAATGATTTACCTATTGAAATTGAATTTGGTTTTTCAGATTTAATGCATTTAAATTATTTTTTATTTAGTATTAAGTTTTTTGTGACTTTTGATGTGAACAATAAACAGTTAACAATAATAATAATTGCATATTACAGAAAAAAAGAAAACTTACAAATTTCTGCATGAAAGAAGCATGAAGGACCATGACACTGTAGACGACCGGCGACATTTTGAATTGATAAGACAAAAAATATTCACATCACCACAGTTATTTACACTTTCATCCAATACCACATTTACCTCGGTCGGAGAATGTTACGGTCACCATAGACGATAGGAATCCTTTGCCTATCCTCTTTTAAAAACAAAAAAAAAACACAAAATACTAATTATATTCTGTAGGTAAATAAGAAGCGATAGAAACTTTATTCAGCGTCAAAATAGTTTAGTATATTTTTAGTAATAGTAGTAGTAGTACAATTCTAATACCTTTTTATGACATTTTTTTCCTGAGACAGATTTTTTACTAATACATGTTTTTGTAAAAGGAAATTAAGCAATGATTCTAATAGAAAAATTAAAATAGCTATATTAGTACAGCCTCGATAAGTCTATGAGATAGAGGTACTTATATATTTTCATAGCGGAATTTAATATTATAGCTGATAAGTTACGATAATAATGTTATCAAAGTAATGAAAAGATTACACAGCGGTAAATAAATATTGGTAATATAACAATTGCGCAATTACAACATGTTGAGATTTTAAAATAATAACTAGATAACAGGAAGAAAAAAACTATACCTAAAACAATTTACTTCTTTCTATAATTTGATACCATTTATTTATTTAATTTAAACGAGGATCCATTTATTTGAAATTCTTTATTTCATTAAAAAAAGGCTAATTGAAATAATAATAGTATTAACTATGCAAATGAATAGATTTTGTTGGTTTAGTCTTAGTAATGACTGGAAACTCATGAGTGGAAGATGTATTTGTTATTATTTGTATTCCTGCACGGGTTTTTCGCGTCGTTAATAAAATAGGGGCTTCCATGAACGCTTAAAGCAGTATTATTTCCATGTTGCTAAATGTAAACTTGTAAAAGCAATTTTACATTTTAACTCATAAGTTGTCTTTCTCCGATGACAATTAGACTTTTAAAATTGTTTTCAGAGCTATGATTAGCCCTCTGGGTTTAGAAAAAACGAACGCAGAAAGTGTCAAGTTAACGGTCGTCGTTTCATAAGAATTGTCAAAAATGACTTTTATTATTATCGCCGAGTGCGTCCCGCTCTAATAACAAGCAAATAATAACTGTGCCTTAACATGTGCAACGCCAACAAGTCACGAGTTTGATATAGTTTGTAAAATCATATTGTCATATCGATGGAACTTGCCGATACAATTTTGTTCCATTCGATATGCCCATCACAAGTTTTCACTTTAAGCACGACGTTTTGTCTATGGCGTGTTATAAAGCATAATAAACTATAAGAAAATTATGTTAAATCCTGCCATTTGAAAAAAAATTTCAGAAATATCGATATCTGTATACCGATGTCTTATGATTGCGGCGTGCGTGCACCACAATTTTTACACTTTTTTCGAGAACCAGAAATCGGCGTTACAGTATCGATGTTGAAGCTAGACTTCAATGTACCTACTGCTTCATAATGTACAAATTATATATTTTTCACAATATAAGATAAATTATATCAAATTTTTTCACAACTTCAGTTCACAAAACAAAGTATACGTGGACCTAACACGGTAGTAGTGGCTGAGGAAGCGATTTAATCGTTAAAATCCTTCACATTACTAGTTTACGTAACGTCTAAGAATCACGATACGACTAACCGAGCGTCGCGCTTACCGAGACTCACTAGATACTGTCGATTAGCGGTAATATTCCTTTGTTAGTCCGATAAGTGATAACCTTATCGTTGTACAAGAGGTTTGGTGTTTCAATTGGTATCCATATTTATACTTTAAATACAAAAGTCTGTCTGCTGGTTTTTCAGGGCTAAACCACTGAATCGATTTTGATCAAATTTGATATGCTACTTTAGGCAACTTTTTTAAAATTAATTTCCCTAGAGCAGCGGTCGGCAACCTCTTCGGAGGCAAGAGCCACAAGGCGGCAAAATAAACTAAAGGTTGGCCATACTTAATATCACAAGTCACGCTAGAAGCCAAATATACTTACGTATAATTGGTCACATCACATAGAAAAAATGAAAATGGGCACAGAGAAGCGCGTTCTTAAGGCTGAATTCTCACTATACGCCGAATATGATACTGTCAACTACTGCGGAACGTTTATGCATTTATTTTGATATTTATATCTTATTTACAAAACATTAACGGGCCGCAAGTAAGACGTCGGCGGGTCTCACAAGTGGCCCGCGGCCCGCGTGGTGCGGGTTGCCGACCGCTGGCGTAGAGACTACTGTGGGGGTTGAAAGTTTGTATGAAAATCTACGCAGATGAACTCGCGAAGCAGCTAGGTAGTTCATATTTCTACTACTAGTTACCGCGGCCGCCAACACCATAAAGGTCAGGTAAAGTTGTAAAAACCGCGAGGCTAGCAACACAGTACACAAATTCACACAGTCATTCAAAGAAAGGGCTACATCCGCATAAATTAAACTATAATTCGCGCGGGTTAGTTCTAGAAAATTAATTATAGTCACGAGAAATAATTTAATAAGGGCGAAAATTGTACACATGAGTAAATTCATAATACTTTTTTCCAAAAATAACCTAAGTAACAGTCAAAATCGGATCGAAATCAGTCGAGTGATTTATGAAACACTAGCTGCTCCAGCGAACTTCGTTCCACCCGTTCAGTTTGTATGGTAAGTATTAAAATGTTTTTTTCTCCTAGTTTCACGACAATCAAACGGGATAAAAAGTGTCCGTCTTCTTTTAGTTTGAAGCTACCTCGCTATGAATTTTCAGCCAAATAGGTTCGGCCGTTTTTGAGTCATAAATTGTGTAACTAGCACGATTTTCTTTTCTATGTTATATAGATTAAAAGCCTTATAGTTATAGAGAATAATAGAGACCAAAGTACATAACTTCAATTCATACTTAATTATGTGTATATTAAAATATGCACTCGACTAATTAAACTATATGATAAGATGGAATCATAACAGCATGTTGTTTGCATTGTATTATTACAATTTGCATAAACATTTATGTGTTTGTCAATTTACTTATTTTTACAGGTTATCACACAGCCTGCAGCTTTAGTCAAGCGAAAATTAAACTACCTGTTTAGAGCACAGACACGACGTCGGTCTGACGTTTGAGCTTCCATATGGACTGATCGTAACTTCATCTCAGACAAATTCAGTGCCGCCAACATCAATAATGGTTTTTTCAACTATTATCTGTCACTTAACTATGTTCAACACAGCTCTGCAGGGTTATTCCGTACTTCCGTACTTTTTAGTGATTACCACTGGGTAAAGTGTAGATCAAATAGCTGTCTACAGTGACCAACAGAAATACAACAGAGATAGCAAATACAAAACACGTCATTTGACAGCTATTTGATGTACACTTTACTAAGTGATCATCACTAAAAAGATACAGAATCAGCCCTCTGTTATAAGTAGGTAGGTATTATTATCTAGATTATATATTTTTTTATGTGTAAGAAAAATATTAAGCAAGATGCAAAGGTTTGGCATTTGCCACACAGTCCAAATTTTTAGCTATATTAAACAACGCAAACCTTGTTGACGTACCTTCATACACTAATCTTTTTCATTTTTTATAGTTTGGCACTAAGCTCTCACACCGGCATCCTGTACAAACGCATTTACAAACTTCAATTCGTTTGACACAGCTTATAAAGGAGTGCTGGTAAATAGACACACACCGTGTGTACTATGTCAGGAGATAACATAGAGATACCAATGAGAATAAAACGAGTGAGAGTTTTCAAAGACTAGTTTCCTATCAGGTTTACGTCACAATACGCAAATATATGAAGTTAAGAGTTAACATATCTAGAGGATCATAAACGACTAAAAAAATTCATACACCAGTCTAAACCAGAGGTTCCCAAACCTATATCATGTAATGCCCTCTTTGAAAGTAAGTTATTTTGTAGGGCCCCCTTCTTTCTGAAAAATCCCAATAACAACAAATTCGTGGCGCCCAGAGTCCAATAGAACCAATTTTTCCTGGCTTTTACCGCTCTCTAGGCTTCCAGCGTCCACAACGGGGCGTTATCGCGCACTATTGGAAAGACTGGTTTAAATGCGAACGTGGTGGTACAGTGAAATCTAGCGAAGACTTACACTCGAGCTGCAGGATGCTCATGAGGAAAGCATAAGCCATTGTCATTGCTCATTACCAGGTATCCTGCTTCGATGGCACTTACCGTATGTGGTATGTCCTGTGTGTACACAATGACGCTGCCGTACACCGACGACAGCATGCACAGGGACGCCAGGAGGCACGCGAGGAATGCACAAATCATTGTGATCTAGCTCATTACGAGCTGCCCTCGCCCTGAACAGACTTTACATCTCCCAGTTATGTTTTCCTTCGGTGGAGTTCTAGCATTGTAGCCAACTGAAACAAATGATGCACTTATTATATAGATTTTTTATGATATTGGAAGGCAAACAAGCAGGCGGATTTCCTGATGGTAAGAAATTTATGCCGCCTAGAGACACCAAAAGTGGTAATGGTGCGGTGCCAATCTTAGGATGGGATGTTAGGCCTCGAGCAAAAGGGAGTTTACCGGCTACATTACCCTCCGAACCAGAACCCGTCAACGGCAAGCGCTGACGTTATGAAGGCAGGGAAAGGTAAGGCAGTAGTACCTGTTCGGGCGAGGCGCTGCGAAACTCTAGTACTTAGTCAGATGTCACGGTCCTAGTGACAGTAAGCCTGTGCTCGCCTTCCACGAACTGCCTGGCACAGGAAGGCAGATGGTCTATTCTGCTAAGGAACCCAGAAAATTGAAAACAGAACCAACACGGGGAAAATTTTTGATTAAGCTGCAAATGTATAAATATATTGATTGTTTGTATATAGATAGTTTGTTTCTTTTTCTGTTGATGTTTAAGACGTGAGTCGTAAAAACAGTTTCTTTTAAAACCGTAATGTATGTGAATCTTGTTCTTATTTTTTGGCATAATATTAAGTCCAGTCTTCCATTACTTTATTTTACTAGACATAGCTCAATTGTTAAACTAAAATTCAAAATAAAACGAAAAAATTCGAACATATATGTATAGTGCAAATGAGTTGGAGTGATGATACATGGTTTCATGTGTATAAATTATAATTTTGATTTAATATTATACTTGTAAGGAATTAACTTAACTTGCAATAATTCATTATAATTTCTGTGTTATCTTTAAATCTTGCGAATAGTGTCAGAAATTGTTTAATTACGTCTTACAAATTGATATTTTTAAGACTTAGACTACTAAAATATTAGATTAAATTAAAAATTAGATGTTAAAATATCAAATATTTAAAGAATCTTCAGATCGCCTCTGTGGTCTAGCGGTCCGGCGTCAGACTTGACATCTTGAGGTAACAGGATCGATTTCCGGGTCGGGCATCAAATCAAAAAGGAAACTGTAAAAATGATGCAAGTGAAAATACACATTTTAAGTTTTCTAATATGGATAATGTTGCCTGGGATTGTACATATACCTAGTTGGTGATGGGCTTGCCACCTATGGCATCGTAGCTCTTAGTATCTTCGGCTAGTCGCCTCTGCCTTTCTCTACGGGGATATGATTTATTTTATATATTGTACGGGGAGATTTAAAAAAACCTAATAAAGACAAAAGGATGCAAAATACCCTTAAGTCAGGAAAATGTGACAATGGCACAGCGTCCTAAAATACACACATCACACATGCAATAATCATGCCCATATAAACTTTTAAAGGCAGAGCAGACATCTTCCATCTTACCACATAACATTTTAAACACTTCGTTGAATACATGTTTTACTAAAACACAAAATTGGATTCTCAACCGATAACATACTACCTCATCATCGTCATCCAAGTCAATTTTAAACAGTGTTTAGTTAAACAGGCATCTACTATTTTTGTGTCAAGGCGGATTGTCACACGTTAGTTTGATTACCGTCAATTGCAAAATTAATATGTTTGCTCTATGTTGCTATTATTATTTAAAAACATTACTTTCTGCACTTCTCCTAGACACAAACTATAAGTGTGCCAAATTTTATGCTCCTGCACAATTTACGTATTAAGGGGTCCAAAGCTTTGGCATGACATATTAATAAATAAATAATATGTATCAAAAATATTGTGTGTAGGTAACAAGTCACACATTATATAAATAAAAAAATATTTTAAATAAAGAAACCTTTTTTAAAATAGAAAACAAGTTGTAGAACTCAAAAAAGTTTGTAATAAAATTTTGTAAAGCAGTTACAGATATGGAAATGAATAAATCATGTTGATTATAATGGATATAGTAGGTAGTGGAGTAATTTACTGCATAACTTGTGAGTCATAATTGAGAATTGAATCAATCTAATAGTACAATAAGGTCATTAGATAATGACACATGCATCTGTTAATTTTTTAATACACATGTTTCACATTTAAACATAAGCCATATTGCACACATCTATCTATACATATATCTTCACACCAAGTACCTTGACATATTGCAAATTGTAAGTCACAGTTACATCAAATTTTGTTTTCTTTTTTAACATAGATGTTTTTTAGATAAACAGAACAATTTGCAAGAATTAATCAGGAACAAAATATCTTTTGTTGTGCAAACCATGTTTGGTATTAACTAATGATGTGCTTAGCAAAACTGGAGATCAAGTGGAAGCCAAAACATGTTTTCTAAAGTTTTAATTTTGCTAGCAATATCCAAGACTACTACAATTAACTTATAAATTAATCAATTCTTTTTAGTTTTTGTGGTTTTTACTTTTGTAGGAACAATAGGATTGTATTTTTTTATAGTTTTTAGTCTTTTTAGTGTTTAGACATAAATTACCATTGAGTCAGATTTTCTATGAACTCTTGTTTGCAGTACAGTAGCAGTGTTTGAATCTACTGCCATGTCCCAGTCATAAATAAATTATTGAAACAACTTTCATTTACATAAGTTACCATCCCCCTATGTTATTTTGTTCGCCTTCATTATATTAAATTCTCTTCAAAACACATGTTCACTTAATGTTTAAAAAAATATATATAAAAAAAAGTATCTTTACGCCCTTATCCCCGAAGAGGTAGGCAGAGGCACAATCAGGGCACCCAGAACTAAGCGAAGACACTAAAACCCACAATGTGATAGGTGACAAGCCTACCCAACCGGGCACCCATTCAATCAAGAGCAACATTTTTTTATTAGAAAATTGGAAAAACCACATTTTCTTTCTGTTGCTCGACCTGGGAATCGAACCCGGGACCTCATGAAGTCAAGTTCAACATCTGGACCGCTAGACCCTATGGTATGTATGTAATGTATGGTATAGTAAGTAAATAAATTATTACATTATTGTAAGAATACATAAAGTAAATAATACCAAAATACGAGCGTGGATCCAAAAGTTCTAAGCCCGACCAAGAAAATGAAAGAAAAGTGGGTCTAAATTTATTTTTATTTTCCGACATAGTCTCCATCTAGCTCAACACACTTCTTCCACCTGACCTGCAACTTTTTTATCCCCTCGAAAAAAAAAGATTCCGGAAAGTCGGCGAAACAGTCGTTTGCTGCGACTATCACCTCATCTTTGGTTGAAAATTTCGAGCCACCCAAGTGTTTTTTAAATTTGGAAATAAATGATGATCCGAGGGGGCTAAATCCGGCGAATAAGGTGGGTGGGGCAGCAATTCGTAGCCACAATCATGGATTAAAGACATTGTTTCAACCGAAGTGTGAACACGTGCATTGACTTGATGAAACAAAACTTTCTTACGCAACATTCCCGGCCTTTTTTGTTTTATTTCTTCCCGGAGTCTTCGTAAAAGGTTACAATAATAACTAGAATTTGTAGTTCGACCTTTCGGTAAATAATCTACAAAACAATGCCCTTCGCATCCCAAAAAACAGAAGCCATGACTTTGTTAGTTGACAAAATGACCTTAGCCTTTTTCGGTGTAGGAGAGTCTGATCTTTTCCACTGTTTGGATTGTTGCTTTGATTCAGGAGTATGGTGGTGAACCCAGCTTTCATCCATGGTAAGAAATCTAGACAAAAAGTCCTCGGGATCAGTCACAAAAAGTTCCAAACAGTCTCGCAAAATTGTGTATCGAACTGGTTTTTGTTCAGCTGAAAGCAACCTCGGGACACAGCGAGCAGAAACCTTATAGAACCCCAACTCTTCCGTTATTATGTGTTGCACCCGGCCATAACTAATGTTTGTTATCTCAGCTATCTTACCAATGGTCAAACATCGGTCACCCAGTCGAGATCACAAATTTTATCGATGTTTTCTTACGTGGTAGAGGATGTAGGCCTTTTACTCCTAGGATCATCTTTAATGCTCTCACGACTGCGTTTAAACTCAGCTACCCACTTCTTGACACTGGAATATGATGGAGCAGACTCCCCCAAAGTGCTCACCATATCTTGATGGATGTCTTTTGGTGATAGGCCTTTTTTATTTAGGTACTTAATGACTGCACGGTGTTCAATTTTCTCCATTATAGAAAATTGCGTCAAATTGCTTAAAACAAAAAATCACAGAAAATTTATATTGTGCAGTATCGGAATGAAACTGCGCACAATAAATCAATATGACACACACTAACGAATGACGGTAGATTTAAAAAAGATGTCATAGCTCCATGTAGGTTAGGCCACGAACTTTTGGATCCACCCTCGTATTTTCAATAAATACATAGACTTATAAATAAAAACATCACTGTTAATTACACAAATGCATGCCTTTGAGAACAAATCAAATCTGAAAATTGTACACGATAAGTGGTTTCAAGCATGAGTCTTCTTTGGTCATTTAGGTCAAACATAAAAATTCAGTCCCGTGTTGCATCTATGAAGAAGTAATAAATAAATAAATAACTTCATGTCTCTATCCCCGAAGAGGGCACCCACTACTACCCGACGGGCTAAGATACAAAGTCCCACAAACTATCTACACTAAACATTTCAGCAATAGCTAACTATTTATTTTTGTCAGAGACTCTATTAATAGTCATAAGTCTAATTTCCATTATAAGGGTTAAATAACACCACCACAAGTCATTCTAAAGTTTTTAACTTTATAACTAAAAAAATAAGGTACCTCATGAAGTTAATATATTGTTTTTCTACATACATTAGTATTTTTATTTTTTTTATATAAATTTAATTGTACCTATTCTATAGTAAATTGCTAGGCACACTGGGTACAAAGCAGTTAATCTCTAGATTATTAATTTTGTTGTAATATGTCTAGGAATTAAATTTAAATTGAATAAAAACTTTGAAGGATCCAGATATTTTTGAATTTTTAATAGTACCTACTAGGAAAATATAAAAACTTATGTTCTCAGGTTATTTTCAATTTTTTTTAATTCTATCACAATACTGAATGGGACAACAGACTGAATGAAAAAATATATTCTTTCGAAAGTACTGAAGTCCAATAAGAGATAGCTAATGTTTTAATTTTTAAACAAATACATTTTAAGTGTAGATGTTATGATTTTCACGTCCCTTGAGATAGCACTAATAAGATAAACGAAAGTATTGAGTTTTGGTAAACCTTATCTCAGTGGTCTGGTAACCAACATATGCAAAGATAAAATTGGCATAAATAGGCTATACCTACGTAACAATGAACGATACAGTTTTGCACATGATAATAGTTTGGTGTCGTAACTATTATAGGGATACATGAACAGGCTTATGATCCATTAATAGTTACACAGTAATTATTTACATGGGACAGCTAATTCAATTTACTTCACACTAATACTTATTGCTGGCCTTGGTCACGGGTTAACAACAACAATACCATTTTTTATAATTTTTTTTATAAGCACTTACATGAATACACAAACAAAGAAGCGCCAACTAATGCAAATAGTATGTCAATCATATACGTACCAATAACAATTGCTTTTTAATGCACAAATTGAATACCAAACAAAATAACTGGTTTTATTTTACAGCGAAAAACAATTTTATTGTTTTAAAATCTACGACTGATTCACTTTTGCAAAACTGTCATTGTCAATTATTGTCAAATGCCAAGGTTGAAATTTTGTCAAACTCCAGTTGACATATTGACACTGACTTATTCGTAAACAGAGTAATCTATTGATATATGAGTTTTTGGCGCCATCGTGAATGAAAATGGTCGTAATTTTTTCACAATTATTGATTTTAATGTAAAATATGAGTAAAATTGGTTAATTTAGGTGGAAATTAGTTTGATTTTGTTCAGTGAAAGTGCACTTAATGAAATAATCATGAAGAAATTAGTGTATCGTGAATTTCCTCGCTGCCGCCAAATCTCATAAACGAGCTTGTGTAACGAAACCACCGCTTTACTCAAGACCCAGTCAAGACTGTCCAAATAGTGACTAATGACTGAAATAAAGAATTAATACGGAAGACATAAATTGAAAATATATACCTAACAAGAAAAAGATTTAGACGTGGCTGTATGGACACAGATCCTTTGGCTTTCCCCGACTGGGATAAAATTAAAAAACAACTATTGATATATATTTTTTTACTATTTATTTATTAATTTATTTGCCCCTTACTGGGGCCGGCTAAGACAGTTAGGCTATGTTGCCATGTCTTCAGTATTAGTTAATTCCTATTAACAGTCATTAGTCACTATGTAAAAAGTCATGTCAGGGTCTTGAGTAAAGCGGTGGCTTCGTGACTCAAGCTCATCTAGTGAGATTTGGCGGCAGCGAAGAAATACACGATATACTAATTTCTTCA
>NJDC01001916.1:69577-85093 GCA_002245475.1 Calephelis virginiensis | reverse complement strand
ATCTGTAGAGCATTCATTAGAATTTTCCTGTAACAAGATAATAAAAGTAAATTACTAGCTTAGCATGTTTTACTTTTTTAGATTCCAAAGACAGCTGAAGAATGGACAATCGTTTCAAGAGGATATAATAATCGTTGGAACTTTCCTGGTTGTTGCGGTGCTCTGGATGGCAAACACATCAATTTACAACAACCAAGTTGGAGTGGAAGTGATTTTTATAACTATAAATGGTACTTTAGTACTGTACTGTTAGCACTGGTAGATGCTAACTACTGTTTTACATATATTGATGCAGCCAGGGTAGACTAAATGATGCCTCCATATTTAGTAATTCGGCATTTAAAAAGAAACTGGAAGACGAGACCCTGAGTTTTCCTTCTTGGGGTCTCATATTAGGAGATGAAGCATTTCCATTAAAACACTATTTGATGAAACCATATTCTCGAAGATTACCACTGACAGTTAATAAGAAAATTTTTAACTACCGCCTTTCTCGGGCCAGAAGAGTTGTAGAAAATGCATTCGGTATAGTGACGTCCAAATTCAGAATATTTCGGACTCCAATATACTTGTCTCCTGATAAAGTTGATAAGATTGTCAAAGCAACTTGTGTACTTCACAACTGGCTTATAAAAACAGACTTACACTGTTATGCACCTGTTGGAACGGTCGATACAGATGATCGGCCTGGTTCATGGAGACAGGAACCTTCTTCAAGTTATATTGCAGATCTTGTGCAACAGGGAAGTAATAATTCATCTTGGTTGGCAGAGCAAAAACGAATTGACTTTACAAACTACTTCACCGGAGAAGGTGTTGTTCCATGGCAAAGAAGCAGAATATTTTAAACTACCTACATTATCTGTTTGTTTACATTTTTCTGTTTGTGCTTACATTTGAACAGTAAAAATTAATTACACTGTAAAAAAATCATAGTTTCATTAAAATTCAATATTCTTACCACATTCTGAAAGGTTTTCCTGCTCTTAATTACACCCGATAGAAATCTGTCTGCAGTTTCAAACCACGCCAATGAGCACAAGATCCAGTCCCAGTAGATTTTTTTAATTTTGGCCTTTTCTTGCATGTATGTCCTACGGATGTTATTAATTTTGTTGTTTATATCTTGGACTGTACATGCCATTTTGAGGTTATGAATGAGGCGTTTTATTGCTTCATTTCGTGCGTCTTTATTTTTATAGTCTTTTAATCTCACGTTCCATAACATTTCCTCGGCTTCATAAAGCTCTACAAACTTCACAGTTTCTCCTTCACTCCACTTTTTCTTTGTTGTCGCCATTTTGTTTTTATACAATGTATCCGAGTCAACTCGTAAAGTAGAGGGCAGCCCGAGTCTGCTCGGATTGCTAACCGACGTCCGAGTGCGCTCGGATTAGATGTTTACACGAAACGATTAGAGCCCGAGTAGTCATCCGAGCCCACTCGGTCCGAGCGTACTCGTACTGTGAAAACCCGCCTTTATAATTATAATTTAACATGCTTATAATTTGTCTGTGATATTAGCAGAATCATCGCCATTGTAAAACTCGACTAGGTTTGATTTACTAAACTTCGTATTCTGAAGGACTTTAGATTTCGATCAAATACAAAATCCATCGCCAAAAACATTTTCCTTAAAAACTGTAGTTTTGTTAGGTACTGCAGAGTTACTTTTGAATCTCGATTTCATGCAAATTGGAAATTGAAGTCAGACTTGTGTCATTTTGTACTCTTGAACACAGTAGGTACTAAAGAATTATTAACACTTTGTTCCAGAAAGCTCAACAAGTTTGATATAGTAAATTATTTTTATTATTAACTAAACATTAATAATTCGCTAGTATTGTGTTCCAAATGACACAAATCAAATTTAAATTTGCAATTTGTATCAAATCGACTTTCAAGAGTAACCCTAGTTACTGATCCTGCTTCAATGTAATACAAGCATATAATTTGCTTATTTTGGGGTTAGATTCAAATTGCGTGACTTGTCCAAGGATGTAAAAAAAGTGTATAAAATGTGGATACGTGAATAGTCTAACGTTAACATGAAATTCAGTCGCTAACGTAATATCGGCTTTACAATAGAGAAATTAATTTACTTAAAAGCCATTTTTGTTCCTCGTTTTAACCATTTTGCGTTTGTTGTATGTTATTACCTCTGTGGACTAGCGGTTCAGGTATTGGACTTGACGGCATGAGGTCCAGGGTTCGAATCCCGGGTCGGCAACATAAAGACAATTTGGTTATCCCAATTTTCTAATTAAAAAATAAAAATGTTGCTAGGGATTGGATATGTGCTCGATTGGCGATAGGCTACATAGGGATAGGTGGCACCTATCACATTGTGGGACTAGTGTTTCGGCTAGTCGCGGGTGCCTTAGTTGTGCCTCTGCCTAACTCTTCGGGGATATGGGCCTGAATATTTTTTTTATTGAACAAAATGTTGTCATATCTTCAACCCGATTCAACTTTAACCTTAAGATGCCATATCGTCAGCGATTGAAAAGAATAGAAAATAATTATTTTACGTAGACCATACAAGAGGTACTTGTGACGCGTTTATAAATATAATACTATAATACCAAATTCTGTCACCGGAACGGTATCCACTCAAAACTCGTTTTTTATGAGGATATCATGTTTTTAATTAAAATAATGTGTTCTTAAAACACATAAAATATTTTGTATTACAGACAATTGCTGTTTTATATTTTTAGCTAGTACCTAAAGACACACCACGCTTGCTGAAAAAAATATCCGTAGGTCCAAGTTTGACTAGCGATAAACTAACGGAACCGACGAAGTACTGAAAATTCGCCATGAAGATAGTAATGAAATGAAAATACCTCAGATTTAGAATATTTAAATGTTGAACTTCTGCTATTTAAAGCGATGGTAACAGCCTCATTCGTTGAGGGGATAGCTTACATGCTCAAGCCACCGACCTACCACGAGGCTCGGGTGCGATTCCCGATGGGACCGATAACATCTAAATATTTAGATGGCTGTCTGGAAATGAAAATGAAATTTATTTCAGTATCTACTTAATTAATAATTTGTACTAGTGAAATTAGACTATAATACATTAAAATATCTTGTTGATAATAACGCCATTTTTATTTCTCAAGACCAACTACTTTGTTTCCAAACTTTTTAGTCCGCCATCTGTGATCTTTTATCGTTATCATCAATGTATTTGTTTGTGTGTATCAAATGCATGGTAGTGTGGGTAATGTTTGATTTATTGATTTAATTTACTTTATAAGCGTTATTATTGAAAAATATTAGCGTTCTGCACGTCTCCTACACATAAACTATAAGTGTGCCAAATTTTATGCTCCTGCGTCCTCGCAATTTTCGTAAAAAGGGGTCCAAAGTTTTAGCATCACGTATTAATATATATATATATATATATATATATATATATTACACAAGCCTATAATTTACTTAAGTTGGGATTAGATTAAATTTGTCCAGAAACTTTTCTTTATTTTTAGTTCACAACTGTAAGATTCAGGTATTTTTATTGGATTAGGTCTCCCGATCTGGTTTTCTAGACTTTTCACTTTCATTGGAGGTGATAGCACCCACTTTGAGAACGACTGGAGTAGACTGTAAGGAGCCGGTTTTATTACACCCGTTTATCATTCAGTCACGGTCTACGTCTCTTTATGGCTCCTGAGAAAACATTAAAATAGAAAACAATAGTGTTGAATTAAAATACGCGTCCAATGTTTGGATGTGAGAAAAGCCTTGAGTTTCGCTAACACCGCTAACACACAGCTCAATACCGCCCACACGAACCACTTCCGTGATACCTAATTGCTTTGTGCACTTTTTGTGCCGCTATTGGGAATTAAATTTTCATACAAAAATGATTTTTTATTCAATATAAAATTCAATTGCCTCTTTGTTCTAGCGACCCGGCTTCGGACTTGACCTCTTGAGGTTCGATTCCCGGGTCGGGCAACAAAAAAAATTGCAAATATAAATGTTAAATTTTCTAATAAAAATGTAGATGGCCAGGATTGGATATGTGCTCGGTTGGAAATAGGCTATAATAGGTGGCACTGTTACCTTGTGGATCTTAGTGTCTTCGTATCATATCGTGGATACGGGCGTGAAGATACTTTATTGATTTTTCATTTTTTAATCTGATGGGGAGTGTTAAAAGTTTGACGTGTCTGTTTGTGTGTGTGTTTGTCTGTGGTATAGTATATATAGTACCTATAAGTATTGAAAGGATGGACCAATTTTACTGCGGAATTTTTCGTTTCAAACTGTGATCAAGATGGTTATTAGCTTATTACATATAGCCTATTTCGAGGATTCATTGATTTTTTTAATTTTTTGATTATTTAGTGTATTTTCCCTAAATACAGACTATTTTCAGATTATTTTTGTGATATTATGGAAATTACCCACCTGTCTATTCGAGTAATTAGTGCTGGTTTCCATTCTCGAGGCTCGAGTTCGATTCCCAACAATGATATTTATTTGTGCGAAGAACATTATTATACAAATCCAATTGTATCAAAAATAAACCTTGGTTCGTATCTAGGGATATTAAATTTGTTAATTCCGTTTTTATTCGCAAAACGTGGGCTGGGTTAGAGATGAATGTTAGATGTCGCCTCCCCTCGACATTCGTACCTATTTAATCCGAACTCTGTATCCGATAAACCCTTCAAAGCTGCACTGGTTAAATATATGAGCGCGTGATTATAACGTACTAGGTAACTAGCCACATGCCAAAGTTACAAATTTTTTTTTAATTACCCACGAAATGATGATTTTTAGCTATTGCGTTTCATGATTATTTTGGACTGTTTGAACTGTTGTCAAATTTTACTAATTAAGGTGATAATTTGAATTAAAATTATTTATGGCAGTAAAATAAAGAAAAAAGTCAACGCAAAATAAAGTCAAAATCAAATAAAAAAAATAAATAAAGTCAAATAAAGAATTTTGCAGGACATAGGTTGATACTGTTATAATGCTAAAATTAAAAAGTTCAATAACTCTTGAAAAATGATACATATAATATAACTAAGAACCACCTCGATCACTTTCTAAAAAGAAATCCGCATCGAAATCAGTCCTCCCGTCTAATATCATGCCACAGATACAAAGTCGAAAAAGGTCTCCTTTTTTGTGGATATACAAAGTATATGTTATTAATAAAATATCTGTTCGTCTCATTTTATTTTACATCTTAATATAAAGGTGTTCTTCTGTACATGTATTTCTGTCGATTCCCGACGGGGCAGGCATTTGTGTGATGAAAGCATATAATTTGATAACCTTGGGGTTAGACCCAAGTTTTGGAACTTGTCCAGGGATATTTCTTTATTTATTCCATGTTTCGTAATCGCCAAACTCCTAACAGCTTTGATTTGATTGCAATTTAGTAGGGTTGTATGTCTGTACGCTGTCGGCCTGTCATCATATTCTTACTTCATAGATTAATAAATCCCCGTGAATTCAAACAATTCTACCACCTAGAAAAAATCAATAATATTGATCTTCCTTATTTGTACACTCTAGTATAATTGCATATCATAAATGTCAGCCCAGTAAGGGCTACAATCTGCGGTCGGTTCTCACCACCTGCGTATTCCACTTATCCGGAGCCGGTTGCCTTGTGTGGAGGTGGTAGAACCAGCCTTTGAGTATTTGCCTTTTCTGTGACTGTTTCCGCGTATTTACGTAATGTACACGTGCGTTCTATAACCTATTTATTCTGATAAGCTTTTGTTTTGCTAGGGATTTGTAAAGCCCTTTTAATGGGTCATTACCATCAAGACTCTAAAGTAGAATGTTGTAGGGACACTTGTTAGAATAGAGATCCATAGACTTACTTGGAACATCCTCTCCAGATAAAGACACGTAACCTACAAGCACTATTTTATACGGAATACGTAAAGCGGTGGAAATATTCCGGGCGAATTGTCTTAAGACCATCTAAGTTACGACGTTAGCGTCAAAGGAACTGACATTCGATCCCAGGACCTGTGAGGCAGGAAATCTTTTGTTTCATAATCATTTGAAAGAGATAAAGGTAGGTACAGTTGTAAGGGAGGAAAAATTTAAGTAAAGTAAGTATCTTCACGCTCATATCGCTGAAGGGGTAGGTAGAGGCACAACCAGAGCACCCACGACTAGCCGAAGATCCACAATTTCATATCTGGCTATCGCCAACCGGGCACACATCCAATCCCTTGCAACATTTTTTTATTAAAAAATTAGAAAAACACATTTTCTTTTTGTTGCCCGACCCGGGACTCGTACCCAGGACCTCATGAAGTCAAGTCCAACACCTGGACCGCTAGACCACAGAGGCAATAAATTAAAATTTAAGCATACCTACTTTGTCAAGAGTTGTGTAAAAAATACGGTTAAAAATGTGTGTGCGTGTGTGTGGTCGGTAGCTCGTGCGTTACCTCACGTACACAAGCCCATGTTACACAACGCAGAGGAAAATCCGCCTGACCGACAAACCGCGACGGTATTGCCGTCCGCTTACCAGCAAACTGCAACACATCTTGCAAATTATATTCCATACGTCTTTACTATTCTTAAATATTTTCAGCTGCTCGCTACCTACTTGTTTGGAAATTGATTTTCTCGTGTTCTTGTGGTATGGTTTCTATGTAGGTGGTACGTCTAAATATTCTTGTCTTTGTCTTTCCTACTTGTAAAAAACGATTTTTTTAAATGATAAGTGTTAGGTCACACTTTACACACTCATCGACAGCTGTGAAATATGTTTTTATAATTGAGGATCATTATTGCCAACGAGACTACCATAAAATATGCTAAACCAGTGTCCAAATTTTACTCAAATTATGCTAATATGTAGTTTCATGATTGTGCTGAAAATTATACTAACAATTTTCAATGTGCGCATATTTTTTTCACAATTAATAAATTATTACTTATAGAACTTTACTATTATTATTTGTTTATTATAATAATTGTTTCATTATTAAGTACCTAGGTGAAAAAAACGTTGTCGACTCATCCGGTACCCATCACCTTTCTGACTCCTCGAGGTCCTAGACTCGGGATGACAACTCATCATTGACACCTTTGCAACGTGGAAATTAAAGCAGAAAACCTAGTATAGATCGTCGTGACTCGTTTATCTTCCAAAACTGGAATCAAAAAATTACACACTAAAAAAATAATTGAGCTATTTGTTGATTCCGTCTATTACTTGTCAAAAATATATTACAACGTCCCTTTTAAAAAAGTAATAGTCGCATTCAATATATTGCCAACAAAAACTAAAAACTTTTACTACGAACACCCCAACCGGACATTCGTAGTGTTTTTTCTACAGTTCTTAGAAGATGACTCATTGGTTTCGAAAAAATAAGCATTTGCACGCCAAGTTCAAAGAAATTAAATTCTATTTCCTTAAGATAAGAATCAAATTCGTGTTACAGAATATTACGTTGAATTCAGTGTGGTCTTATTTGTTGGAATTGAAGTTTTAATGGAATATTTGTAGTGTAAATATTGTAAAACTCAAGTGTTTCATCACAATGTATGAATTGAAAGACATGGTAGATTGAAGTTTCCTGCCGATGAACCTTATAACGTCGTTTTTGTTAATCACTGGAATTAATTAAAACAACATGTGACATTTGACAGCTATTTGATATCTACTATCCATATCCTCCATCTATCCTCAGGGGCTCTAGGTGGTTGTGAACACTAATTGAAAGCATTGGTTTGCATCGTTCTGGAACGTAGATATAATAATCCAAATTTAAAAATAATCGAAAGATGGAAACAAAATTTCATCCAAGTCATCTTTGTTGGAAATCGTGTTTGCATCCGCCTGGAACGTCTTTTATCCATGCCACATATACTTATTTAAATTGCTAAAAAGATATGACCAACTGGACTCTTTACAAAGAAACAAATAAATAATAAATATCCCTGGACAAAAGTAAGCGAGTTATGGGTCTAAGTCGACGATTCTAATACAAAGCAATACTTAAATAGATACTAGAATAAATTTGTTAAGCACACAGGCCCGGAAATGCAGCCAACTAAATGTTCATCACACGAAGGTCTCCCCCATCAGAAATCGAACCCGAGAATCGCGGATGGTCGATGGTGTGTACGCTAGCCACTCGACCAACGAGACGGTCAAATAGGTAGAAGCTTCCAAAGATTCCATTTTCCTGCTTTGTGACAGGGGTGTAAAAATCCTATTTTGATTTTACATTCATTGCTTTAGTTTTAGATTAATATAATATAAAATACATGAATTGATCTCTAACGATAATATTAGTTCCATATTTTAACAATTTATTTATTTGCGAGTTTACAAAAAGCATAACGTTACAAAAACTGTATTTTCATATCTTGATGAAGCAAATGCAAACGATTGCAAAATGTATGTTTATCTGAGGCATTAGCGAGTCATTTACTATGGCTACTGTAAATATAGAGATCATATTTTTATGTATACGTTCAGAAACCGAGCCGGACTCCAAGTAGGGTTGGCAACTTTTTTTGACCAAGTAACGTATAAACCATAGATCTGGTTCAGATAGGGAAAAAATAAAGTATTACGAAGAAAAAAAGTATTTTTCAAATTTTATGTTGTTACGGTCTTTTGTCTGCTTCTAGCACATGCTAACAATTTTTGTTATCTTTAAAGATTGCAAAGCTTTATTGACAGTCAACATTATTCCAATTTAAATAAATAAAAACCTCTTTTGTTATTAAATTTTTTTGATTCATTACTAAAAAACTCAGTGAAAGCTGAAGTGGCGGAATGGAGTAGGTAAGAAATAACTTTTTTATATTTGTTAAGCTATCAGATGCATTTTCAAGTAGGTATATATTGCCATTTTTCAACTGTACTTTTCATAATGTGTATTTTATTTTCCCCATAGCAGTAATGGTTGAAAATAAAGTATATTTGCATACTTTATTTGTAAGTAAAAGTATAAAGTATAATTACCAAAAATATAGTAGGATACGTTATTATAAAGTATAGTCGGCAACCCTAACTCCAAGGCACAATATTTTTGTGTAAATATTTAACACAAGACTTATATAAACAGTTTCTGAAATATTTGAACAACATACCTTGTAATTTTCTTAAATCTTGATACTTTACAAACCAGCAACCAACGGATGTAGGGTTTTTGCTGGCCGGGTAGGTAATTATTCTTGGCTACAGTTACTTAGTTTGAGTATGAACTGTAACGCTAAGATATTTAATTGGTAGTTTACGGTAGATAGGGATAAATTAATTTAAATTTTAAAAATTGTTTGTATTAATAAATAATCCTGTAATCAATACAAAAAACAGTGTGTAAAAAGTAAATGAATAATTAAAATTACTAATTTGATTAAAACCTATTAAAATATTTGCACACCACAAGTTAGTAGAATATGTTATAACGCTTATATAATTTTGTAACATCTTTGCAACACTCATATTCCGCAAATAAGCATTTTTTTCTTTTCTCTCTTCTTAACAAAAGCGTTAAAAATTTTGAAACAATTTCATGTATAAATGTGAAATAAAGTATCTTCACGCCCATATCGGCGGAGAAGCAGGCAGAGGCACAATCAGAATAAGGGCACCCACGACTAGCCGAAGACACTAAGTTACACAATATGATAGGAGGCAAGCCTATCGCCAACCGGGCACATATCCAATCCCGGGCAAACTTATTTTTATTAGAAAATCTAAAATATACATTTCCTAATTTTTTGTTGCCCGCGACCCGGGTATCGAACCTCAAGAAATCAAGTCCGACGCTGGACCGCTAGACCACAGAGAGGAGAGGATGTAGGTATGTATTCTAACAAGTAGGGACAGGCCTAGTAGAGCCACGGTAATATTATCTATACAGTATTCTAACTTTATATAAAAGGACGACGCGCGAGCTATACCTACGCGTTCGGATCAGGGCATGCACGCGGCATGCTACAATAGCGAGTGTGCCGTAGTGACGAACAGACGGTGTGCTGATTTTCAATCAGTAACTGCGGGAATTGTTACTCGAAATAAGCACAAGTAGCTATTTAAAATGACAAGTAGAATATATTGTACTGTTTTTGGTTGCATGAATTTCTCGAATTCCTCAATAACGCACCCAGAGATAGCTTTTTCAGATTATAGATTATTTTTATTATTTAAGGTACCGGGACTATAGTAAGAATACTTCGCAAACTTTTTAATTGTACCCAGCGATGATGTCGTAAAATACATAGACAAAATGGAGGCTATATTCCGAACTTCACTTAAAACTAAACATATAAATTGTAAAGTAGCTTCAGGTATCTATAATCAAGTAAAATATATTCCTTTTTCTCCTCCTTGTCTATGTTTCCCAAAACAATTTTACATCACACTTTATATTTAAATGCGGATTTTTTATACACTCAAATATAATAACAAAGCATTTCGTACATCTCAGTTAAGGCACAAATATTTTTCGGTCGCAAATTTATAACACCGATTTGTAATAAAGTCACATACATAATCATTGTTTTTTATAAAAATTTATCAATCAAAACAAACACTTGCATTTTTATTGCACACTTTCTATTCAACTCACAAAGTATTTTAGTAATCATATTAATATTTTAAATTGTTACTAAGTACCTATCTGTGCTAATAAATAAGAGTAATAAATTTACAATCTCAAAACTACATTGGTAGGTAACTGTTGGTAGGTGACAGAGACAGCCCTATCTCACGCTTACGTACCGCGCTTCTGTAGGTAGGCACTTATTTCAAGGACACGGCCGAGTTACAATACTGTATAGATAATATTACCGTGGTAGAGCTTCCTTGCTAAGATATTTTTGTTAATTATTGAAATTTTATTAATTATTGAAATTTTATTAAATATCAATTAGTCTAAAATAGCACTATATCTTATCTTATTAAAAACTTTTAATTCTTGGAATGATTTCTTTTAAGATTGAAAAATATAATACGAGTATGAAGTTTTGATTAGTGCCAAGCAATAGTACCTTGAATAGAGTATACTTTCAAAGGAAAATAAACTTGGATAGAGCGACGTGCATAAGTATTTGTCGAAATGGTATAGTGACGAGTTTTCATTAATATCACATAATATCACCTATCACATTGTGGGACTTAGTGTCTTCGGTAAGTCGTGGGTGCCCTGGTTGTGCCTCTGCCCACCTCTTCGGGATATGGGCGTGAAGATACTTTTTTTATATTCCCAAAATTCGAATGCAGATTTAACGACGATCCAAGAATAAGCCAAGAAAGAAGTACCCTAATGATTCCTAAATTTATAAACCTTCGAGGACGTTCAGCGTTCGATTGTTTGAACTCAGTGACAATTCATATTTTTTTAATTTTTAATACTAATACTGAAATATTCCTCTTTATTAAAAAAATAAACAAAATGACATACTTTTTTAAATTTGCGCAGTGTTGGTCTTATGTCACTTGACGGACATAGCGATTTCGAATATTTATCACAAACGATATCTAAATACCCTCGGTGATAATTTAGTATCCTTTAAATGAATTTTAATGATTTGACATTTATGGCTTTTCTGCTCTTATATTTACGTAAACAGATTAATAGAAGCTTTAAAACCACTTCTCTTTAAAACAATTCAGATAGTTGAAGTGAATATAATTATTATCATCCGAATTACTTACTCTTTATCTTTATCGTTACATTTGTTTCCAAAGTATATATTGTGCCGCCTCTGTGGTCTAGCAGTTCAGTTGTTCGACTCGACTGCATGAGGTCCTGGGTTTGAATCCCAGGTCGGGCAACAAAAAGGAAATTGGATTTTTTCAGTTTTCTAACAAAAAAAAAACGTTGCTCGAGATTGGATATGTGCTTGGGTGGCGATAGGCTTGCCACCTATCACGTTGTGGGGCTTAGTATCTTCGGCTAGTCGTGGGTGCATTGGCTGTGCCTCTGCCTACCACTTCGGGGATATCGGCGTGAAGATACTTTTTAAATATATTGTTGTTTTATTGTTCTCTTTGTTGTTGCTTGTTCAGTGTTCTTGCAGTTTTTAACCGACAGTCAAGTCTTGCTGTGAATAAATTCTTCTGGAGTACTCCGCCCGATTCATTGGTCAGATAATTCACAATTATTGTCATAAACAATAATTATTGAATATTGTTACTTAATTAATGACACTAATGATATCTCGTAAGCTCAAATTAAATATTACTAACTATCTCTTACATCAAAAACCTATTGTTACTTATTACGTATCTACATATTATCTTCAAGCCAAGTCTCCTTTGAGGTTGGCAGAAAAATTCGAGTGCCAAGTGTAAGGATCCTAGCAGATCTGGCTAGTTTCCTTCACATCCATTAATTATTATTTTCATACAAACTCGACAGTTTCGGAGATTCTTGACACCACCTTCGGATGGCACCCTAACGATTTGGTGCTGACATGTTAGCCTAGATCGGCCCTACATTCGGCCACATTCGTATTACATACCGGTTTTGTGAATCTTTTTCTTTTTTTTCTTTCTTTTAGTTTTGGCCTTCACGTTAGTATTTAGCCATTAGTCAAGTAGAAATTTGCATCAAATTTTATATCAATTTCAATTAATTTTAATTTTAATTAGTCATCAGTCGTAAGTCGTCAGTAAGTCGTGTCAGGCTCTTGGGTAAAGCGGTGGCCTTTTTACACAAGCTCATGTAACGAGATTTGGCGGCAACGAGAAAATATACGATACGCTAATTTCTTTATGATTATTTCATTTGTGCACTTTCACTGAACAAAATTGAACAAAATGCCACCAAAATTGACTAATTTCACTCAATATTAACACGAAATTCAATAATTATGAAAAAACTTCGACCATCTTTTCTCTCGATGGCGCCAAAACTCCATTTTGTGAATCTTTGTGTGTTTTTCTTTTCACATCCTCGAATTAATTTAAAAAAAAAATAAAAAAAAAATAGTCACTTCGTGGTGTTAAAATACTTCATTGGAGAAGATTATTTCAATACAAGATACGAAATAATTTTTCTCCCATATAAACAGTATTCTTCGAAGTAAAATTTGTTTATTACCAACTGTTCGGCAACGATTGCAGCGTTTGTGTGTTTTTAAGGAGTTAACGGTACTGTGTGCTGCAAGCAACAAACGGATGTTGTTTGTGTCGTATAAAACAAAAACTGAATTAAAATTTAAACGTGGTTTAAAATTTAAATCCCAATGCGAAAACGCATAACTTGGTAAGTATGGTAGGGAGGGGTTTGGTGGGCCCAGGATGTTAAATTTGCAGTGTATAATTTAAAGCGACATTGGGACCTAGCGGACTTTGTGGTAAGCTAACTCCGTAATCGTGTGTGCCCTGGTCACACCTCTTCCTAGCGTTTTGCGGATTCCAGCGTGAAGATATTTATTACATTTATTCATTTCCTGTCTGTGTATAATTATAATTTTTTGTTGTTTGTCGATCGACATACAATTCATACTTGGTTAATTTATTTATTTATTTAAACACTTTATTGCACACAAAAATTAAAATACACAAAATACACGAGAAGTTAAAAATGCACAAAAGGCGAGCTTATCTCTAACTAAAGATATTTCTTCCAGCCAACCCAAAAAAATTACGCTGTGAAAATAAAATGGAAGGCATCGTGTACAAAAACAATTAACTCTAGCTATACTTAGAACAAATAAATAAAAATATAATAATAAAGTGTATAAAAAATAAAACAGGTACAATTATAATTATTAAAATATCTTAGTAGGATAATATATGAGTATGTTATTGTGTCAACGATAAGTAATGTTCCTTCAATCTTTTCTTAAAAGTAGGTAAAGAAGGGCTGTCACGAATCACGATAGGAAGGGAATTCCACAATTTGATTGTTTGTGTTAGTTATCTCAAAATTTTTAGATGACACGTAATACCTAGAATTTTATTTTGTTTAATCGACAGTGTGATCCTATTTAGATTTTATTAAATATTACCCGTTAATTCCATCTCATTTCTTACTTACGTCTCAACAGTCAAAATAAATTTCATTTTATTTCAAAATTGACGACGTTCTATTAAGGATGCAAGGTAATTTTTTTTATGATATTGGAAGGCAAATAAGCAGACGGATTTCCTGATGGTAAGAAATTCACGCCGCCTAGAGACACCAAAGGTGGTAATGGTGCGTTGCCAACCTGGGGTCGGGATGTTAGACCTCAAAAAAAATTAAGTTTACCAGCTAACGTACCCTCCAAACCGGATTCAAGACGTTATGGCTGTATTTAAATTTAAATTTAAATTTAATTTTAATTATTGAAGTAGGTTTATCGCAATTTCTTTGCGGTAAACCGGTTGACAAATTTGATGTGTGTACACTAATCAATAATACAGCACAGACTATTCACGTTGGAAAAGTTCTATGTCAGAAATAAACTTTCTGCAGAATTCAGTGCGTAGAGTTTGGGCATCAAGAAGTCGAGAAGACTTAAAGTATTTACGTTAGCACCGATGCTAAAGCCTCTCTTCCGGCTCTCTTACTCATTAATCGTTGTACCGAGCTCATGGAAGACAGTATTATTGAACTCAATTCCAAAAAATATGACCGTTCTGAATTGTACAACTACCGGCCTATAGTTACTACCTCCTTGTTCTCTTAAAATATGGAAACCATAATTAACTACCAGCTCTTAGTGTATTTGGAAGAGCAACAGTTGGTAAGTGATCATTAGTCAGATTTTAGTCGTGGTCATTCAGCTGGTGATCTTCTGGTCTACGTAACTTACCGGTGGGCGCAAGCAGTGGAGATCAAGGGGTAAGCGTTCTTTTTGAGTCTGGACAAAGCGGAGTCCTTTCGATCGGGTATGGTACAAGGCGCTTCAATCGCAGCTTCCCTCCTGTCTAAGTTACCGGGAAATGACGCAATTGGATCACCAATTTATTTGGCACAGCGGAGCATCAAGGTCGCCGTTGACGATGCTTGCTCAGAGTCTAAACCCGTCAATGCTGGTGTTTCCCAGTTACAAATAAGTAACATTTGGTACCGTACTGACGGTACTAGTTGGAACGCTTTGTACTTTGACAGGTCGAAAATTGCACGTCATTGAGATCCGGAACAAACTTGTGTCTGAAGTTTGTTTTGACCAAAATTTCGCTTTGGGTCCATATATTTTAACCCCAAGAAGTTTGCGTGTACTCCGCTAAAAAGACTCCTTTTGAATAATCACCGGTTTCAGCGTATTTTCTTAAATACTGTAGTCAGTCTTGGATTTTTTGGCCTCGATATATCGACTGATGCTTAGTATCGTGGTCATCTGAAAAGGTAGGCTAAAATACTCGTAACCTTTAAAGGGCTTAGAGCGTCAGAGCGAAAAAGTAATTCAAACCGTCCCATCGCATGCAATAATAATATTTTTTTTTAAACCTTTCAACAGCTGGGTGATGCCTGTTTTAGTATACACCTTTGGCATATTAAGCTCAGACAGAGCTGGATACCTTGGACCTAAGAGTCCGTAAGCTAT
>NJDC01001916.1:43645-60340 GCA_002245475.1 Calephelis virginiensis | reverse complement strand
CCTAAATTAACCAATTTCACTCAATATAAACACGAAATTCAATAATAATGAAAAAATTACGACCACCTTTATTTACGATGGCGCCAAAACTACATCTTCCTCTTTATAACATAATGATTCACAATTTGGTGACATTTTCTTAACTTAGAAAAGTTGCCAGTGCTTTATTGTGCGTTGACAATTGCATTATTATACAAAATTGCTGTTATAATATGTAACTAAAGGTACATACGGCCACAAATTATAAAGTAATAAGTACATACGGCGGTCTTGACTTGGGAGCAGTACATATAGCAGATAGGTAATCTGATTTTGACTAGATACTCTACTCTATACCCGGGATACTCCACCGAAATGGCAGCAACAGTTTATCCTTTACATGGAGTGTGTTTAAACAATTATAATAATGAGTTGACATGAAATGGGCACAGCGTATTATTTACGGGTGGCCACTGACAAGCGGGTCAAGGCGCGGGCGGGCCGAGCCCACCAAACCTAATTAACATTTAACTTTAACGAACCGTACAAATTGAACTTTTAACAGTTTTACACGTTTTTTTTGTTTATCGCTTTACTAGCTATGTATGTGGACTTTATCTAGTTGGGACTTTTTTTGATATATTTGATTTTTACATCGTCGGCGCTTGGTAAAACTTCTAAATATTCATATTTTTAAATGAAGTAACACTTGTACAATTATAATTTATTATTTTATAAATAGCCTACCAGTTTCGCTTATGACAGCATTATCAGTACTAGAACTTAAACTACTCCTTTTATGATAAAACTCGGCAAGCTACAATAAGAGCCGCTACCACAGCCTCTGCTATAATGTTTGCAGGGCGTTGATTTCTTGACTCTTGAGGCTAAGATGTTGCCAAAATTATATTATATACCTACTTACTAATAAACAAAATGAAGTGTTTGTTTCTAATACCTGCAATGACCATAACAATAATAAAATAAAATTATGTTGTCTGTCTGTTTCTTTGAGTCACGAGGAGCTACTATTTCATCTGACGTGGCGGTGACAGCTTTCCGTCAGATCTACTCACTCGTACCTATGCTTGTTTTTCTATCTTATATATAAAATTATCGTGTCACAATGTTCGTTCCCGTGCTCCTCTGCAACGGCTTCACCGATTCTCATGAAATTTTGTGAGCATATTGAGTAGGTCTGACTATCGGCCAACATCTGTTTTTCATACCCCTAAGTGATAGGGTTACTCAGCCCCACATTTTTACTAAAATCACATTAAAAAAATAGCAGAACAACGTCTGCTTGGTCAGCTAGTAAAAACATAAAATTTCAAAGCAAGAGCTGAGACTACGTAACATGGGTAATAACTAATAAGCTCACACCAAGTTTTGCGATGTATCTGTATATTTTAAAGCAATGGACTTATGAAATGCGCGCCAAGAATGGGGTCACTTCCGAACTCGACGAACAAACTAAACTCTAGCAATATCAACCTTGTTCTTATGTGATAAAGACGACTTTTAACTGAGTGGTATACTATACTATACTATACTATACTATATTTGTAGGTTCAGATAAGATATAATTGTCTTGTAAACATATACCGTTATTGACGGTAAATAAAGACGATAAAAATTTAAAGAAGTTTCTGGAATCTGTTCCTTGAGGGTTGTGGATAATAATGTTTTAACCACCATTAATGCTGATGCATAATAGGTAGGTACAACACTTTTTGATATTACATGTATCATTGAGTTTCTTTAAAATAATCATATCCGTGGTAGCCCCTACTAATTGAATTAAAACTAAGTTATGTTATTTTTTTAAGTAGATCGAAACTTTAAAAAATAACAACTTACAGATACCTACCTAAATAATTACCGCCTTACTAATAAAACTTACGCGCACGTTGATCTGGTGTGTAACTTATTTTTTGGTTAGCCAAAGTGGAATTACACACCAGATCAACGGGCGCCTAAGTTTTATTGGTAAGGAGGTTAGTGTCCAGTATCATTTTACATCTGAGCCTTTACCATGAGTTAGTATAGACTACGTTCGGTAAGTTACGTCATACGCGTCGAAATCTATGACACTTTTGGTCTAAAAATATGTTTCTCTTGGTTACCACTAGAGGCGCTGTTTAAAGTTTCCATACAAATAATTTACAGAGACGGTAGCGAGTATAGCCGTAAACTTATGGTACGATATGCACCGGATTATAACAGATATAATATGTATTTTATTTATAAGTAATTAATTTAAACGTAGTAAAACTGCACAAAGTCCACTCCAATTGAGTAAGTAGGCAGGTTGAATAGGTAGGATTTACGTACCACATCACAATTTTCCCATATTTTTTTTAAAAGATGGCAAATAATTTCAAAATTGTCCTTAATAAGGTTTATATATTACTTTTGAATTATACGTACTAAAGCAGAACATTTATTAATTATTATTTTCATAATTTCTTCCACACAGATGAAAATTTATGCATTCGTAGCCGAATCAGCGAACTTCGTATCGCTTGACATAAACAGCTACTACTATTTCCCATTTGCCAGGCCATTTTTCCTGTTTTTCCGGTTCAGGTGTGATGCGATGACCACGCGAAATGGGGATGGGAATTAGATAGATAGATAGATAGATTAAATGTAACCACTAGTTCGACCGAAATGGGAGCACCCGAGAAACATGATCAACCTATTAAAAAAATAACCTTAAAAATATGTTCGTTAATGGCCGAGTAATCGCGTAACCTGACCTATTCCTTTGTACCAGGTACCTGGTATGGCAGGAATGCTGCGATGTTGCTAATGGTATTGCTGCGAAACTCTACCACCTAGTCAGATGTCACAGTGTTAGTGACGATATGCCTATGGTCGCCTTTTAAAAGCCCACGACTAGCCGAAGACAATAAGTCCCAACAATGTGATAGGCGGCAAGCCTATCGCCAACCGGGCACATATCCAATCCCGGCGACGATATTTTTTGTTAAAAATTTAAAATATACATATTTTATTTTTTTATTGCCCCACCCGGGGTTCGAACCCGGGACCACAAGAAGTCAAGTCCGACACCAGAACGCTAGACCACAGAGGCGACAACTACTATATTACTAAAACAATGTTTACGTTTTAAGAATAGGTACTCATATATTTTCATGAATTATTATACACATAATACCTATTCTGTTGAAAATAGAATGACCTGAAGATACATATTTAAATACCCAAATGTCAGGTTTTAATAACTTCTCTTTAAAAATTTTCGTATCCGAGTAAGGAATCGTAGAACTGTGTAATCCTATTATTATTATATAACAATATTATAAATGCGAAAGTTTGTGTGTTTGTTTGTTACTCCTTCACGCAAAAACTGAACCGATTTTCATGAAATTTGGCATACACATAAAGGGTAACTTGGATTACCACGTAGGATTTTTATCCCTAAAAATGTTTCTGTAGGACCATCGACCACAAGGGCAAAAACAATGTAATATAACTCAAAAGATAAGGTTAAGTGTAATAATAAAAAGTGTACAAAATCGTTTCTAAAAAATGATCAAACTTAATTTTATGAAATAAAGATTTAGATTACGCTAGATGCAAATAACAATCAACGCTAAGTCTTTAACTTGTCTTTCACCTGATTTAAACACAATTTCCTTAAGTTCTAGAAAATTTCAAATGAAAAAGCAATTCATTCTTATCAATAACTGATAATACTGAGGTTAGAGATAACATAGTTTACTGATATTTATGTACAAAAGTGGATAGATATATATAAATATTCCGTCAAATACAACATTATTGTTTATTTTAGCTATGTTTTTCTATTCTTTTTAGAAAGAACGGAAAATAATTAGCTGAACTTGATTTTTTAGTCTTATTTGACTAAACGCGCATTTTACTTATATCGCGTTTAAATTCGACGATAAATCCAGCCTTAGTAGTTGATAAAATTTCAATTTATAAATACTAGTGGTCGCCCATTGGTCGAAATTCGACCATAATAAATTTTAATATCTTGTTGATAAGAACGCCATCTTCATTTCTCAAGACCAACTACTTTGTTTCCAAACTTTTAAGTGCGCCGTCTGTGATCTTTTATCGTTAGACATCATTATATTTGTGTGTGTCAAATGCATGATAGTGTGGGTAATGTTTTATTTATTGGTTTAATGTACTTTATAAGCATTATTATTGAAAAATATTAGCGTTCTGTACTTCTCCTACACATAAACTATAAGTGTGTCAAATTTCATACTCCTTTCGACAACGCAATTTTTGTAAAAAGGGGTCCAAAGTTTTGGCATCACGTATTAATATATAGATTTCGATAAGTTGATTGCATACATTCTGGAATGTTCTAGATCATATTCTTTTTATTCACCTGGACTACACTAGTGGTACTTGTGCGCTTCGACATTTTTATAAACTGCCACCGGATCGGAATCGCAGCCACACACTGAGATAATTCTTAAAAAATTAAGGAACTTTGTAGAGACTTACATTAAGTAATAAAGGAATTAGGTATATGTATTATCACATTTTTGCAACCGATAACCAGCCACTTCTACCCACCCCGACCAAACTCTCTTACGCACACCAGCAGACCAAGGGTATTTACCACCCCAATGGAAAGTGGATCGGATTTGCGTATAATATAGAAAACTGCGGATACACGTACCGACATACACGAAGACTGCAAATCCTCGATCAAAACTATCCGTGATCTAAATATCGCTCTCAAACAAAAAACCCTCACAAAAATCGGTCCATTCGTTAACGAGCTATGACGCCACAGACATATTATACTTTAATACCGATTATTTTTATATTGTTTTTAGTTTACTATTTTATAGGTACATCTAAACTATTTTATAGGTAAGGTCGTCAAGATAAGTGAATAATTTGCGCACTATTAAATATAACTCAAAAACTACTAGAAGGATGTTGATAAAATTTATGTGGTACCGTTTCGGAACCATTAGCTAGCTATCTTTCGAAAAAAGAATTATCAAATTGTGACTTGATACCAAATGAAATATTTCGAATTAGTTATTGCAGTTTTACTGCGCTTATTATGTTTGACAGTTAAACCCATTAAATAACCCTGGAACGTGCAATTGTAGTAAAATTTTATCGCGAAGTCCTTCATTATCAATTCTCACAAAGTTCTGAAGTGGCATTTACAGACAACCATATCTAGTATGACATTTCCTCGTGTAAAGAAACGTAGGAATTCCGGAAATTCTGATATCAAAATATGATTTCGCAGAAATTGTCAGCTCTTGTGACACTTACAATTAAATTGTGCGAAAGTGCTTACTAATGAGGAAAATAAAAAAATAGACACACCCACGATTGGGGTATTATTTTAGGAGTTACCGCTAATTGATTTCAATATTACGATATTTATTCATGTTAGATATACATACGTCATTAAACGACCATAAATTATATATTTTTGAAACTCATGACTAAAGTTATGAGATATTAAATAAGCAGGTAGCTGTTAAAATGATACCAGAAACATCGATATCGTGTCTATAGACTAGCTTATGTTTTAAAAGTTAGTTCTTTAGTTAGAAGAGTTGTACTTGGATAGAATAATAGGGTAGGGGGCTATTTCATGTACTCTATTCTGTTCTAGTCTGTCAGTTACTCACCCAGCAGGGCTCTACACAATTGTGAGCACTAACCCTATGGCGACTGTTATAGAGGTCTAACAGAGAGACGGAGAGGTCTGATGATACATAATTATAAAACAACTTAACGAATCTAAAATTACAAATGAATTTATCACTTTTGTCATAACCAGGTAGATGGTAGAGTTCACAATTATACAGTTCGTCAGGATTAACACTAATTATCGTCACGCCTATATCCCCGAAGACGTAGGCAGAGGCACAACCAGGGCACCCACGACTAGCCGAAGACACTAAGTCCGACAATGTGATAAGTGTCAAGCCTATCGCGAATCGGGCACATATGCAATCCCAGGCAACGTTATTTTTATAAGAAAATTGAAAATACGCTTTTTTTTTGTAGAACCCGAGACCTCCAGAAGTCAATTCCGACACTGGACCACTAGACCGCAGACACTACCTTATCTAATCCTACAGCTAGCTGCTACAGCGATATTGTATTATGTGATGGAAGGTAGGGTAATTGAAAGAAGACAACGTACAAGTAAGTAACTTGGGCCACAAAGTAAGGAGGTAATAGTATAAAAGTAGGTACTGTGTCGTATTAAGGCGACGTTTGTCTCTTACTATCATGAGAACCGCCTGCATGTTTGCTGTCTTGAGGTATAAAAAATATTTTTGCATTTTTTTTAATGATTTTGGAAGGCAAACAAGAAGATATTCACGCCGCCTAGAGACACCAAAGGTTGTAATGGTGCGTTGTCAACCTGACGCTGGCTTATCAGGTCCCTTGACCTCCGAACCGGAACACGGCAACGGCAAGCACTGACGGTATGGCGGTAGGAATAGGTACGAATATTAGCAATTGAAATAATGAAATTGGTGTGTTGTATGTTTGGATTTTATGTGCTAATAATTTCCGCTTGCAAAATAAAGGTTTGAAGAGAAAGCTGTAAAGCAGGTTTTCATCGCCCACTCGCAAGCGATCCTCGCCGTTAAAGGACAACAGTTTTTATCGCTGCCATGTTTATACGGCTGTTGTTGATTATCTTTGGTGGAGAATTAAGTTGTTATTATTCAAGTGATTGGATAGCGTTTCTGCGCAGTTACAGCCAGAGGCATCTGAGGAACTTGCCAGTTCCGATGGGTAGATTTACGGCCAATATTAATAATCAATCCTAATCCAAAACTTGCTGTCCAAGATTGATATTTTGATCCATTTTTATGTCATCGTTCGCCAATAACATATCTGTGGACAGGATAAATATTGCAATTAGGTCTGGGATAGGCCGCCGGATACGCAGCTATCTAGATTGCTTGAAATCCATTAGATTGAGATACGTTATTAACATTAGGCGTTAGACAACATAGATGTTATTGGTACGTTGCTATCTTATGGACGGGATCTTAGAACTCATTTGCAAGTTAACGGTATCTACTCTCCACCACCGAATACGAAAATGGCAAACATTGACGTTGTGGCTGCTGGAATGGTACATGTATAAACCATGGCGAGGTGCTGGGCAGAACTCTGGCGTTTAGTTATGACTACTTGATTTTGCTAGTTAATAAACAGTACTTACCTACCCGATAGGTTTCCGAACATCTTTTCAGTCATATTCTATGACTATTATAATGCTATTTCCCTTACACTTATAAGCTACTAGCTGTCCGCCCGTTGTTTCTCCCACGTGGAATTAGGTTATATGGCACATTCCCTCTTTTAACCCCAATTTTACGCCTTGGGATAAAATTCCCTATTTTATCCTTAGGGAGCATATAATCGGGATAAAAAGTATTCTATCACCCAAGTCACCTCATACCCTGTCTGTATACCAAATTTCATCAAAATCCGTTCAGTAGTTTCTGCGTGATTGACGGAAAAACATCCAAAAAAACAAACTTTCACATTTATAATATTAGTGTGATGCTGTATATAACACGAGATTAGTCTAGTTTCGGCGTCGAGATTGATAGCCCAATCTCCTGATGGTTTAGATGTATAGATTATTACGCTGTCAGTCATATTTAGGTGGCAGTGCGCAAGGTAGAAGCTCCTCCAGATTAATACCACAGCTTTACCTATTCCTGTCGCCAATGCGTCTGAGTTTGGATAGTAAGGCAGCCGACAGACTAACATATGAGGCCAAATACAAATACCTATATGGGACACGGACTGTTGTCTCGATATAACGAGAGGCGCCTTATCAGCGAACTTATAACAAAAAAGAAAATAACTAGAATAGGCTGAACCATTTTTTTATATAATATTGGAAGGCAAACAAGCAGACGGACTTCCTAGTGTTAATAAATTCATGCCGACTAGAGACACCAAAGATGGTAATAATGCGTTGCCGAGATGTTAGGCAAAAGTAGGTTTACCGGCTACCCTATCCTCCGAATCAGAACACGGCACCGGCAAGCACTGACATTTTGGCGGTAGGAATAGGATAGGTACGAGCTGCCTGGCAGGAAGGCAGATGGTATATTCTGCAAAGGCGCCCGGACCAACACGGGGACAACGGTATTACAACACCATAAATAATGGCTACACAATGTTTGTTCTATTAGAAGGAGTATCTAGTAAGAAGGTGTCAACTTATACCGTCGCGAATCCAATCATTGTTCTTCTTTCAAATGCGTAATGCTATATACCTACTCCTGCCACGATAAAATCAGACCTCGATACACGTAGGTTTACTGTTGGCTCTCTATTAAATGCAAATTGGAAATTGGAATCGGATTTGTATGATTTTGTACTCTTGACCACAATACAAAAAAAGAAAAAAGTACCTTCACTCCTATATCCTCGAAGAGGTAGGCAGAGGCAGGGCATCCATGATTAGCCGAAGACACTAAGTCCCACAATGTGATAAGTGGCAAGCCAACCGGGCACATATCAAACCCGGGCAACGTTATTTTTATTCGAAAGTTGAAAATGCACAATTTCTACTTTTTCGTTGCCTGACCCGGGGATACTACCCGAGACCTCAAGAAGTCAAGTCCGACGTCGTCGGACCGCTAGACCTCAGAGGTGATTTTAATATATTATAGATGTGAATAATTAGTTAGTATTGTGATCAAGAGTACCAAATTACAAAAATCCAATTCAAATTCGCATGAAATCGAGATTCAAGAGTAACACTACAGCTATTATATTGTACTTTGGCAGATAGCTGAAAAACGTACGCTAGATTTAGGAGCACCTTGCGTCTCGTCCACCATCAAAGGCTTCCTGTGTCCCGTGTGTGAATTTCAAACGATTTTAGTTCCTACCGCATTTGCGTTTAGACGATCAAAGTGTATGATTTTTTCTGTTATTTAACTATCCTCTACAGCCCCTGGCAATGCCATCACATATTTGTATCTTCAAAAAAGTATCTTCACGCCCATATCCCCGAAGGGGTAGACAGAGGCGCAACCAGGGCACCCACTATTAGCCGAAGACACTAAGTCCCACAATGTGGTAGGTGGCAAGCCTATCGCCAACCGGGCACATATCCAATCCTGAGCAACATTTTTTTTATTATAAAAAATGGAAAAACCCAATATTCTTTTTGTTACCCGACCCGGGATTCGAATCCAGGACCTCATACAGTCAAGTCCAACAACTGAACCGCTAGACCACAGAGGCGATTAGGTATGTAGATATTAAAAAACAGTAACATAAAGGGTCCAGATGTCGCTTTTCAGTCTTATTTTAGTCCTAACTTATATATGAAATGCAATCCATACTTCCACACTCGTATATTATAAATGCGAAAGTCAGTCTATCAGTCGGACTGCTGCTCTTTCACAGTAAAACCGCTAAACCGATTTTGATGAAATTTGATATACACATGTACAAAAGATCCGATTTCTAACATAGGCTATTTATTTTTAAACCAATCCCCAAAGGACTAAAATAGGGATGAAAGGTCGTATGAAAATTTACATAAAAAAAGTTACACACCAGATCAACGGGCGTGTAAGTTTTATTAGTAAGGGGGTAATTATTTAGGTATCTATAAGTCGTTATATTTTAAAGTTTCGATCGATATAAAGAACAACATAACTTAATTTTAACTAAATATGTAAGGGCTATCACGGATAAGATTATTTTAAAGAAACTCAATTGTAATTCTCATGTAATTTCAAAAAGTGTAAAACAAAATATACCTAATGACCTTGGACTTAAGTAAATGGGGTAAGTATTTCTGCTTCGCTAAGTTTGATCACTGGAAAAATTAAGGTTGGGTGAAACTAAATGGTTTGCTTATATTCAAATATTTTGTCGCTTGATAAGCCGCTAGCCATAATCCGTGTGATGATGTGATAACACTGATAAGATAGGGACTCCTATGTCTGGGTAAACAGCGTGGGCTATACCATAATCTCCTTCAAGGTTTTCTGACAATTTGCCTGTAAATACACGGACAAAAATTATTTTCTATTTTAGAATTAAAATTTTGTTTTAATAAAATCTATATGGCTATATCTGTGGTCTAGCGATTTTGTGGATTTGACTTTTGAGGTCCTGGGTTCGATCAGGGTCGGAAGAGACAAAAATAGGAAATTACTATTTTCAATCTATATTATAAAAATGAATCGCTAAATGTGTTGGTAAGCGCATAACTTCCAAACGACTTAACCGATTTGGCTAATTTTTTTTTTATTGCGTTTGTTATTATCAGGAAAAGGTTCTTATGAAGATAAAAACCCGGAAAGTTGTAGGGAAAATAGGAAAAATAATACTTTATTACCATAATGAACGGGTGGAACGACAGCTAGTTTTTTAATAAAAATAACGTTGCCCAGGATTGGATATGTGCCCAGTTGACGTTAGGCTTGCTACATACACATTGTAGGACTTAGTATTTTCGGCAAATCGTAGGTGTCCTGGTTGTGCATCTGCCTACCTTTTCGGGGATATTGGCGTGAAGATACTCAAACCGTATGGTGTAAAGTAGAGAAGAAATACAGATTGAAATATGCGATATATTTCAACCATTTCACCTACCATTATTAAGAATGCACCAAATTAATGAAAACGAATGTAAATTAAAAGAAAAACAGTTTCTGTAATACCTACCTACGGTCACATTGATATTTCTTACTCGTGCACGAGGCAGAAGAGAGTTTAACGACCGCGGGCAACACTCCTTAACATCTTGTTGGAATTTTTTAAAACTGTTATTGTGATAATTATATGTTTTTTTAAAAATACGTAATAAAGAAAAAAGGGTATTAAATTACATCTGCGGGAAAAGGGCTCCCGGCTCAGAAAGCAGTAGAAAATAACGCTAACTTTCTGTCAAATCCTTAATAAAATCTAAGTACATACCTACTCCATAACATGGCTTTAGTGTGACGGGAGGTTACTCATGCTGGGAAGGTTTCCGAAACAGGTATGTACCTACAAACTACGCACAGGACTGCTACTATTAATAATAAACAGATATGTCTTATTACCACAACACGTTTTTGTTACACAGAGCTTTTAATTTCTGTATTAGTAGGTATTAGGTACGTGTTAGGTATATAATTTTACAGATTCTGAAATAAAACTGTCAGAATTTAAAAATTACACCTTGTAAACTAATTTAGTCTAGTAGTAATTTCAATGTCAGTAATATAATTTATAAACAATCTGAAATTCTTGAAATCGTCTTCTAATAGTCTGACAGACTTTTGTAGACTTCAAGTAAAAAGTTAAATTACAACTAAAACATAAACATGTCTCGAGTCCATGCAAAAATAGGTCTATTAACGGTTTTATATGATGATTTTGCCGACTATATACGGCAATAACAGGCTCAATATATTTTTCACTTAATACCTATAATCGGCGAGTGCAAAGCCAAATATCGCTTAACCACCCTGGCCACCTAGACGGTCCCACCTCGTCGGACGTCGGTCGGAGGTGGCGGGGTCAACAGAAAATATTTTGTTCATCAATTCGGTAGCTTAAAAGCATTAAATTAGTACTCCATTAAACCCAACCATAATTGGATTAAGGTAATTAAAAGCCGATACAATTTTAAGTAATTTAATCAAAAACGACAAGGTAAATTGAATAAAGTGGAACCAAAACATACTCGTTTAAAGGTATATAGACCCTACACACAAATGCCAAGCCAATTTCTAGTTCTGATTCTGATTGAAGGTGAAAGAAATAGACATGTACGGGGTTTACATTGACCATATTTTATGGTAGGTCTTAGAATAATAACGCTACTAGTGATAAATATAACAAGCATCACCTATAGAGACATCGGAGATTTTATGACTTCTAAGATATTAAGCATGTAGTAAAAGCCAAACTAGAGCACACTATGCAGAACCAAATGACATTCCGTACTATCTACAAATCTCTAACCCAGTCAAAGCCACCGTGTTAGTGTTTTATAAACCCATTCTAAACTTTTAACTGGCTTTTGGTCTGTACTTTGAACCTGCAAAATGTAGACAATAAGTAGTTGGGTACGTATACCTACATGCTTATCTCTAAATATATAAATTAAGTATACATAGAAGCTATTAACAGCGAGCGACCAATATAAAACACGGAGCTGTTGGCAGTAATTAATGTTAACGACATATAAGTTCCAAGAAGCGTTAATGAATCTCATGAAAAAATAAACAACCACAGAATAATAAATTATTAAAATGAATAACGCGAGACAGCCCGCGTCCCTCTCCGTCGACAATGAAATATACCTCCCATTCTTTTCTTACATTATTTTCGGCGTCCGCGTCGTGTCATTGACTCATGGCCGCCATTACTGTCAGGTTTGTACTGATCCAATTGTATAATATGCTATGGCATGTGAGATGGGGCTGAGACGCCCCGGCTAAAGTTATGGCGCGTCTATGAGTATGTTTGATTCAAAATAAATTGATCTATTACCCGCGACTACGTCGGCGTAGAGTACCTAGTTACTATTTACATACAAACTTTCATTCCTCTATGCTGTAATTTAAAGATGAACTTAAAAAGTAACCTATGTTTGAACTCGCGCCTTTGACCTATAGTATATCAAATTTCGTCGAAATTGTTATCGTGTTTTGGCCGTGAAACAAACATACAAACAGACAAACTTTTGCATATAAGATTATAGTATGGTTTGGTATATTAGATAAATAAATACTTCTCAGTACTGATCTAATAGAATTACGCAAATTAAATGCTTGTGGTATACGTATTAGTAAAAACTCTAATACATAGTAGTACGAAAATGAACATCCTGACAGAGAAATAAACATAACAATGATCTTCATGCAAATGCCTGCTCGTGTTGGTAACTGAACATTAGCCTCGTGGCTCATGCAGCTCAAGATTGGAAACGGCGTGTCCGCTTACCCCTGAACCAAGGGTGTTGGGGTTGTTAGTATTGAGGTTGTTAGTATTGTCGGTATTTAAGATTACTAGTGCTCGCCCATTGGTCGAAATTCGACCATAATACATTTTAATATTTTGTTGATAAGAACGCCATCTTCATTTCTCAAAACCAACTAGGTACTTTGTTTCCAAACTTTTTAGTGAGCCATCTGTGAACTTTTATCGTTATCAACAATATATTTGTTTGTGTGTGTCAAATGCATGGTAGTGTGGGTAATGTTTTATTTATTGATTTAATGTACTTTATAAGCATTATCATTAAAAAATATTAGCGTTCTGCTCTTGTGCTACACATAAACTATAAATGTGCCATATTTTATGCTCCTGCGTATGCGCAATTTTCGTAAAAAGGGGTTCAAAGTTTTGGCATCACGTATTAATATACAGATTTTATAAGTGAACACCTAGTTTTAAGAGTCCTTAGAACGAGGTGTCTGCTTCTTTAAGGATTTATTCGCTTACCTTTATACTTAGTTTCTTTTCCTCAACTACTTTGCACGAACTGTAACATTATTCAAAATTCTTCAGGGCAGTAAAATTGAAATATTATAGAAACTTATTCAAAAGTGCTCTCTTGTCTTTTTAACACTTTAATCATCAACAAACAGGTATGGTCATACTCCTTAGTAATTACAGACAGACAGTAGGTAGTAGGTATGCAAGCAAATGCTTATGTTTTCAAATATTATGCAATTGTTATGTTAATTGTAGGACCGATCCCTCCAAACTGAGCCTTGATTAAATGTGTAATGTGACAGGAATAAGCAACTTGATCCAACAAGTAGATTTGTCCAGAACATTATCACAGTAGGTAGGTACCCACTTTAATTTCAAACACTATCGCACTCGATTAGAATATTAAAAAAAAAAACAAAAAAACTTGATCCGTGTTCATGCATGCGAAGCAATCAATTTCTTTATCTCTTAAATAAATACCAACTAGTTGTTATTAAAGTAGGTATTAAAGAACAAGACAAACATGACGTTTGAGTATTTCGTTCAGTTTTCATCTTACCATGAAAGAGATAAATAAAAACTTCGATGTCTCACATGTATGAGCGCACGCTCAGGATTTTTTCTTTCTTTAAGTTTTGACCTTCACGTTAGTATTTAGCCATTAGTCAAGTAGAAATTTGCATCAAATTTTATATCAATTTCAATTATTTTAATTAGTCATCAATCGTAAGTCGTCAATAAGTCATGTCAGGCTCTTGGGTAAAGCGGTGGCCTTTTTACACAAGCTCATGTAACGAGATTTGGCGGCAACGAGAAAATATACGATACTCTAATTTCTTTATGATTATTTCATTTGTGCACTTTTACTGAACAAAATTGTACAAAATGCCACCAAAATTGACTAATTTCACTCAATATTAACACGAAATTCAATAATTATGAAAAAACTTCGACCATCTTTTCTCTCGATGGCGCCAAAACTCCCCGCTCAGGATTTTGACATTATTAGTTATTACGTCTACAGGGACTGGACAGAACTTCGAAATTTGAATTTCAAAACACGTTCTTTTGCCAATTTCTTTGTCTAAAAATAAAATGATAAAAACAGTTTACAAACAATAGGCGCTTTTATGCCCACTCACACACAGGCTATCAGTGGATATGCGAAACACGCGTACGAGGCACGTTCCGATTTCTTTGTCTCTACACAAAGAGCTACCTTCGCGCTCGTGCGTCCTGCTGAATAAAGAAAAAATATTTCTAATTTTACCATCTATTACCATACATTTAGCAGCTCTAACCACGCGCTCAGCTTACTAGAATAGTTGTTTGTATTATTTTTTAAGAAGTAGGTACGCATAGAAGTAACCAAAATCCAAATCATAGTGCACTCTTTTAACTCGCATCTGACTCCACAGCTCCTATGCAGATTTTAATAACACATACCTAGTTAGGTACTTTTAGTAAGTTTTGCTGTGTTTCGTGTGATAGGTATCGCCTCTATGGTCTAGCTGTATATGGCATAGAACTTGACTCTATGAGATCCCGGGTTCGATTCCCGGGTTGGGGCAGCAAAAAGATATTGTGTTTTTTCTATTTTCGAATAAAAACAAAGTTTGATTGGAAATGTGCCCGGTCGGCAATATGTTTGTCACCTATCAATCACATTGTGGGACGTAGTGTCCGGCTAGGATGCCCTGTTTGTACCTCTGCCTGCTACTTCCGAGATATGGGCGTAAAAATACTTTTTTAGTATGTTTTGAGTTTACAGTCAATCCGTGATATTTCGTGTGATATTTCGCAAGTCTATGCAGCTCGGTTGACATGTAAATAGCGAGTATTAATTATTGTGGTGACAGGTAAATACTTATTAAACAAATACTTAGTAGGAATTATAACTTTTTAAGACTAACAAGTGAGTGTTTTTAAAATTAAGGAACAGTAGGGCGACTCGCTTAATGTATACTTAGTGACCAAAAACAAGTTGGTATTGGAAATTAATGTAAACGTGAAACAATGAAAGTGTGTCACCAGGAGCACGGCTCGCTTCCGCGCTTGCTGTTGTGAAATGGAGAAAGTGCTCGGTAAAATCTACACTTGCGAAATTAAACACCAGGACAGCACAACCAATAAAACACTTCTTTTTATTGTTCTCTTGGCCACATTTATTTTTTGTTTTAAGTGAACAAGGAGCTGGTATAAGAGAAACGTTCCTATAAACCAGAGATTCTCAAACTAAGAGCACTATCAATTTTTTTCTGGATTCGGCAGAAACCCCTCATGGCCGTAGCATGAGGTGGGGAGCATTGTTAGACAATACTCTACCCCCAGTTTTTGTAACGCCCAACGTAGACCACCGTTGAGCCTCCCGTAAATCCCTAGGGGCCATCTCGATCACTTTGGGAATTACTGCTATAACACTAGGTCGTCATAATAAGTGTCAGGCAAATCAAACTTCACTTTAAGTTTGAAGTTGAGAGAACACGAATTCAGTATTAATAAACATACAACAGTACTTTTTATTAGTTGAATATGACATATTTTTCATATCATTCTTCGTGCTGGACCGGGTCCTCTGTGGAGAATAGACCATCTCTTGCCTGGCAGCTCGTAAGAGGAGAGCAAGGCGAAACGGTTCATTATCAACAAGACCACTTGTGGTACATAGTGCTCTATCAGCAACTTGCCTGTGTAGGGATCCACCGTCTTACCTATTCCTACCGCCATAATGTCATGTCCCGGCGTAAGGGTAGAGAGACTTGCACAATTGGCCTAACAACCCGGCCACAGGATAGCGACGCCCCTACAACATTTATGGTGTCTATACGCCCCGGTTGTCTCTTACCATCAGGGGAGCCACGTGCTTGTCCGCTGAATTTTATTTTATAGGATATTTTATTCTTAAGAAAAATCGTTGGAGGATTAATTTTGCAATTTAATTTAGAAAAAAAAACAAAAATATGGAATAAAGTATGTACCTATAAATGAGTAATGAAATATATTTTTTTAATCAATTTTTCCTTTTGTCCTACAACCATGCTGCCTTTTCTATCATAGTAAATATTTTGTCTATTTTTCTAAATAGCTTAATAAATTTTAAAGAAAAAAACAATTATTTTATTTTTAGCCTACTTATAAGTTTGCCTTATCACAAACAAAGTGGCAAATAGACATTGTGTGTACGTGCGTGCGTTCGTGCGCGCGCGCGTGTGTGTGTGTGTGTGTGTG
>NJDC01001916.1:0-43566 GCA_002245475.1 Calephelis virginiensis | reverse complement strand
GTGTGCGTGTGTGTGTGTGTGTGTGCGTGGCATCCATAACTTTTGAGCAATTTCGTTGCGGCCTTTTTTCTTTGACAGCTGACGTGACCGAGATGGTTCTTAACTACATAAATGGTCTCTACAGAGGTTATTGCTTTTTTAGTGTTATTAATAAGACGGTAGATGTTAATTTTTGACCAAAATCATAGGCCACATGTAATATATGAAACAATCAGCTACCTTACGATCCAGCACGGAAAATGAGAATAGCGAGCAATCGTGATACCAATCCGCTAAAAGCTGTTGCTTATCACTCTATACCAACTATAACTTAATAAAAATCACAGAAAAACCTATTTTTCTATTTAAGGCAAAAATAAAATTTACTACAAATGAATCTTTAGATATAAAGAATTTCACTTCGCCTCACCTTAACCTAAAGGCGCTAAAGAAGTTAATAAAAATGTCTCTATTATTATCAATAATATCATCCTGCTTCATGGCCACTAAAGATAAAATATTTTCAATCCAGCTTGGTGTGACCAACTGACCTATTTGAGTTTGCCTTGTATACGTTTGCTATTAGTTCTCTTCATTGGATAAAGAGTTAACGAGATACATTTGTTTGTATCAGACTAGTTAGGGACAACTCCCCTCACTATTTCTAAGCTAAACCTTAAACTTCAAACCTCCATCAACATAGAATAATAAGTTACAGTAACAACTTCTTCTAACACTGAAGTAGATAACCCAAAGTTTCAATTCGAAAATATTATTTGGGTCCCAAGTCAAATGGAGTAATAATATGTAACAGTATCTCTGTTACATATTATTATCTCATGAAGTAATACAGAGGGTAGAATAAGCCCGTCTTATTTTTAGGCTGTAACTAATTTCGGTCAGATTCAGACGGAATAATATTTGGGTCCTGAGCGTCAAGTTTATTCATTAGCCGATCCGGCGAACTTCTTATCGCTCAACAAATCATATGGATTGAAGGATTGTTTTTCCCATTTTCCCGGCTTATTTTATGGTGTTGGATAGTGTCAAGAGAAAACTCCTGTCATTACTCAACACACTAAAAAAAGACTGAGCAAAATCGATCCATCCGTTCAGGGGCTTCGCGATAATCACGCGAAGTTAGGATTCGTTTTTATAAAAGAAAAGTGAAAAGAAATTTCTTTTCACCCGTTCAGTATTGGAAATAATAAAGTATTATTTTTCCCAGTTTCCCTGCAACTTTCCCGGTTTTTTTCTTCATAAGAATTTCTCCTGATAACTAACTAACACAATAATAAAATTTTTAGCCAAATCGGTCCAATCTTTCGAAAGTTATGCGCATACCAACACATTTAGCGATTCGTTTTTATTCATATATGTATACTTAATATCGTTTTTATATATACTTAATACTGGCTGACCCAGCATAGTGCATACTTCGTATCGTTCGACATAAATGCTTCGATAGTTGCGCAGTCTGCCGGACCCAATGTAAACATAACATTTTAAAATCAACGACTACTTACAAATAAAAAAAATATTAAAAAAAACATTTTCCAGTGAACCAAATTGTGTATCTAAACCATTCTCGAATCCTCTTGAAAACACACAAAAAATTTCATCAAAATCGCTCCAGTCGTTTAGGAGGAGTTCAGTGACAGACACACGAATAAAATAAATATATATATATATCTATAAAAAAATAAAAGAAAGATATAGATTTCCAGTATAATTTATCACTACATAGTATAAAACTGTCTGTTCCTATGTATGCTTAGATTTTTTAAACTAGGTGCGCAACGGATATTGATACGTTTTTGAAGTGAAGACTTCTTTAGCGGCGTGGTGCACTTCTTTGGAATGGGTAAAAACTTTCAAACTCGCATCAGGACACGTGACCTGAAATTTCGTATGGCGAAAATATCATAAGACGGCGCAGGGCGCTTGCGCGAATGTTCGTGTTGTCATGTTTGTGTACGATAGTTCAATAAATGAATATTATGTTCTACTACATAAATGATAGTACTTTCATACTGATAATTAAAGCAATTCGTGCAAAATTATTCCCTAACCACTCCAAAATATAAAAAAATGCACAACGTTAATATTAAAGTTTTCACTTCTGCCGGCACTACCGGACTGTAACCCGTTTTTTTTTTTGGATTAGATAGATTGGTTCAAGAGGAAGGTTTATATGTATAATAACATAGAAATTTGTCCACTCCAGCGAAACTGGGGCGGTCTGCTTTTTAATAGTAAATAACAGTAGGTACACCAACTCGTATTAAAGATGAGATGATCCGTCTTATTTCAGGCTGTAACTAATGGTAATTCGTTACCGGGGCAAAACAGCTTACGGGCTACGGCACGTGCGTAATTGGATCATCGCCAACCGATTGTCAAACAGTTAACTGATATAAAAATATAACGGCTGATTCTTCGGAGCTTGGCATAAGAGATAGACTTTCCGTCTCTATGTTCAAAATTCAAATAGATTAATTGCAGTTTAGAGAACTATACATATAACCCTATGAAGCCTGGGCAGTAGTTCTCCCGTGTTGATCCAGGCCCGCTGAGTAGAATAGGCCATCTGCTTCCCTACCAGGCAGCTCGTAAGAGGCAAGCATAGAAAGCATACCTATACTTGCAAAATTTGCCTAACATCCCGGTCTCAAAGCAGCAACGCATATCTATAATATATATTGGCCATGGTTGCCTCTTACCATCAGGAAAACCGTGTTCTTAGTCGCTGACCTCTCACGTAAATTGCAGACTACGTTCCAGTAGTCGACTTCATAATTAGAGCCGGGCAATCAACATACACCTCTCTTCACTTAACAAGGCCACTATCAAAATGTTATGGTTTTTATCGCCCATGCTTTGTACGGGTATAAAATATACATATAAACCTTCCTCTTCAATCACTTTATTTATTTAAAAAAACCGCATCAAAATCCGTTGCGTAGTTTAGAGATTTAAGCATACAAAGGGGCGTAGGGACAGAGGAAGCGAATTTATTTTATCCTATGTCCTAGTGATACACACGAAAGCAACCAATCAATTATCTAACGAGTTCCCTGACGCCAAGAAATCATCGTCGCCTAATAGACCAAGATATTGATATCACACCAACCTCCTGAGGGAATGGAAAGTCTCTTGCGTCTCTGTGAAGACTATTTTTATTGGTAGATTTCTAAGACATGCAATAAAATTAATTCCCATGTCTACGCGTGAGAAGACCTTGGCCTAACAACAAATCATTTTTAAAAAGTGTCAACACTACGGGGAAGTCACTTTTTTTATGAATCACAATATGTCAATTGTCGACAACCAATAACCGACCACACGCAGTATTCTCTTGGACAGTTTCCAAAAAAAGATTACAGATGTTCCACTTTTAAGTACCTAAGTCGATTTGCTGCAGTAGATGAAGGTTTATTAGAATTCAGTTACGTACCTACAGTACCTATGTAAATGAATTATTTTTAGGTACATAACCTTACAAGTCTTCATTTTTTATTCAGGGGAAATTTCGTTAGTAATCATAATAAAATTAAAAAATCAGTTCACTACCTAACATTCATAATTTACGGTCCACAATATTATGAATTTTCCTTCGTGTTGGTCTGGGTTTCTTTGCAGAATAGACCATCTACCATCCTGCCAGGCAGCTTGTAAAAGGCGAGCATAGGCTTACCGTCACTAGCACCGTGACATCCTACTAGGTGGTAGAGTTTCGCAGCGACTTGCCCGGATTGGTACCACCTCCTTACCAATTCCTGCCGGCATAATATCAATGCTGACATGTTCCGGTTTGGAGAGTAAACTTATTTTTCCTAACATCCTGGCCTCAGGTTGGCAACGCAACATTACCTACTACCTTTGGTGTTTCTTGGCGGCGTGAATAGAAAATTATCTAATGATCTATCATCAGGTAATCCGTCTGCTTGTTTGCCTTCCATTATCATAAAAACATGTGTTACAATTTACATATTTGTAGGATAGTGTCAATGCAGCTCTGTTTAAGGATTCAGGTAAAATTTCAATTCGATTTCTTAACTCTTGTTGCCATGTAAAATACGTACTGTTACATCCCTATTTTCATTGCCAAATTGCTGAATTGCAGTTAACCCTACAATTCAGCAATAATACTGTATAAAAACCCTTGTTTTCCAAGTTTTCAGTCAGTTCTATACATTCAGTCAAATCGCTGCCCAACGACGGACCCGGTTTCTGCCTGCCGGTTGGCCTCAGCGAGGAGACTAAATAGTATACCAACTCCGGGTCGTACCGCCCTTCATCAGGGCCGCGAAGTCGCGTCAATAGTAAAGTAAAAGAGTAGTAAAGTGTAGTGTTGTGTGAATAAACTTTATAAATAATAACGTAAATAAAGGATTGCTTCCTTAAAAGTGCTTTTTTTTTATAAGTGCCAGGAAGCCAAACCTTACAGTACGAAGATAACAAGCGTGAAAGGCATAATTTGCACATAAATAACCTTGCGTCGCGCACACTTGGTACAAATAAATTTAGTGTTCTACCTAAAGTGATTCAGAATGTTTCTATGATACAAAATACGCAAATATTGTGCAATACTTCTTTCTTTCTTTCTTTAGGTTTTGGCCTATACGTTACTATTTTGCCATTAGTCAAGTTGAAATTTGCATCAAATTTTATATCAATTTTAATTAATTATACTTAATTAGTAATCACTTATAAGTCGTCAGTAAGTCATGTCAGGCTCTTGGGTAAAGCGGTGGCCTCATTACTCAAGCTCGTGTTATGAGATTTGGCGACAACGAGGAAATATAGGATACGCTAATTTCTTCATGATTATTTCATTTGTGCACGTTCACTGAACAAAATTGTACAAAATGCCACCAAAATTGACTAATTTCACTCAATATTAAAACATGAAATTCAATAATTATGAAAAAACTTCGACCATCTTTTCTCTCGATGGCGCCAAAACTCCGAATAGAGAGTCTCTTTCAAATACCTACATTACTTTTTTTTGACAAATTACACAAATTGAATCTAACCCCAAAGTAAGCAAATTACATGCTTGTGTTATGGGTGTTAAACAATAAATACTTAAATAGATAACAGTATAAATTTAATAAGCACCCAGACCGGGAAATGCAGACATCTAAATGTTCATCACACAATTTGGGAATCGAACCCGAGCCACGCGGTTGGTCGATGTAGGTAGGCGTGTACGCGAGCCACTCTACCAACGAGGCGGACAATCAACATCAAGATCGTAAAAATTGGCTCACAAGTCACAGTGCTCTTTGTTTACGTTAAGAAATGCAGTACTTTTAAAAATCATACAATTTGATAACGAATACCTACAGTTAGTCCCGGTCAAATAGTTATAGCAATATAATAGACAAATAACAATTGAAACACGATACCCCGTGTTGGTCCGGGCTCCTTTGTAGAATAGACCATCCGCCTTCCTGTGCCAGGCAGCTCGTAAAAGGCGAGCATAGGCTTGCCGTCACTAACCGGATTGGTACCACGGCCTTGCCTATTCCTGCCGCCATAACGTAATGACGTGTTCCGGTTCGGAGGGTAAGGTAGACGGTAAACTTACTTTTGCTCGAGGCCCAACATCCCGGCCTCTGGTTGGCAACGCACCATTACCACCTTTGTTGTCTCTAGGCGGCGGGAATTTCTTACCATCAGGAAATCAGCTTGCTGTTTGCCTTCCAATGTCATAAAAAAAAAGATATACCTACAGCTAAGATTCTGCGCAATTACCATGTTTTTGCTGAAGTTTATTGTTTTAATAACAACACGGCGATAAATATGTATGGGTATATATAAATCTATAAACAGACGATGTTTATAAATATCCACGATGTTTTTTGAAGAACAATGCATAGGTATAATAATAAGTTATCGTTCGACAACGGCAATTGTAAAGACCCATTTTCAAACAGTAGTAGCTACCTACAATACGAAAAATCACATCTTGTGTAGCCGTTCGATAATTATTGAGGATTTACTTCAAAATAATGCTTCTTCTGTGTATTGAAGTTATCAATCTACTCTTACAATGTGATTTTTCGAAACTTTATCAAATGAAATGTACGGTTCCTAGACAAAAAAATTAGAAAAACATTTTTTTCGGCATAAGTTCTCAATAAATACAAGCATTTTAATATTTTTTTTTGTTTCTTAATGGTATATTTTTTTAATAAGTCTCGTCTGCTAGAAAGTTGTTTGATTAAAATAAAATTATAATTATAATTCTGTATTATAATTATAATTAACAAAAAAGATATAACTAAATAATTCGTCTATATCTTGGTTACTTTGAAACGTCATCGTGGCTTTTCAGATATAATGTCATTTGTCACAGCTGACACTTTGACACTAAGCCGATGGATTTGACACGATTACAGTGTATGAATAGTTTTTATGTGTTTCGTGATTACATTCGTTCTTATATGGAGTAGCTTGATTCCAGTCCTTTTTAAAGTGTCATCATCATATTATACATCTATTTTAATCATTCACTCTATATTAGGTTTGCTGGAAGTAATCTCCTTAATACTAATAAGGAGGATAAGATCCCAGAGCATCCAGACGTCTTCTATTTTTTCAGAAATGGAATGGTAAAGTAAAGCAAGAAAGTCCTCTTCGTTATCTTATTACATTAAAAACGTCTAAAAATACAAATTGAAACCTAAGCTATGTTTAATCCAAATCGTTCTAGTTGATTAAAAGTGTTTTCTATATGCATAAGTAGATAGTATTTTTTACGACCTATCCTATATACCTGCTCAGACAAATGCGTAGCCACTTCAGTCTTTAACGAAATTTAGAGACGTGGTCATATTTTCTTAAACCAAAAATGAACCTAAAGCAGAAATTTTGAAGACGCTCAAGTTTTTTAAGCAGGCAATCATTTAAAACAGGATAACATACATCAGCATAATCAATTAACGGTAGTAAAATAGTTTGACACAAAGCAATTTTAGTGGGAATAGGTAAGAAGTTACGTAACCTCCTTAACGAGCTCACAGTAACAAATCACCATTACCGTGTTGGTTCGGGCTTTTTCTTTAGAATAGGATAAGGTATCCGGTAAACTTACTTTTGCTCGTAACCTAATATCCCGGGCCTGAGGTTGGCAACGCACCATTATCATCTTAGGTGTCTTTAGGCGCCATGAATTTCTTACCACCAGCAAAATCCGTCTGCTTGTGTGCCTTCTAATATCATTAAAAATATACCTGATTCGGTAATCGAACTCGAAACCTCATGTAGTCAATTCCAAGACTAGACCACTGAAGTGATTTGTAAACGAAACGTCTACCTACCTACTAAGTTTCAACTATGAATTCGTAATAGATTGAAAAGAGGCTATGACATGCCAACGGACAGACGGACATACCGATTCTTTAAGGTTCAAGAGATCCCGGATTCGATTCCTGGGTCGGACAATTACAAGAAAATGTGTTTTTACAATTTTTTAATTAAAAATTACGTTACTCAAGATTATTATTCTGTCATTTTAAAACAAGGTCTTCGAGGAACATTTCTTCTTCGAGGAAAATTGGATAAACCCAATATTCTTTTTGTTGCCCGACCCGGGATTCGAACCTGGGATCTCATGCAGTCAAATTCAACAACTGAACCGCTAGACCACAGAGGCGACTCGCTAATAACTTATAACTTATTCAGATAAAACTTTACAGGAATATAGTTTATACATGAGATTAACATATAAGCTATAATTTATAATAAAACAGAAATTGTAACGAAGCTAGTAGGTATATCTTGAATAAAATTGAATATTATGTTGTTTATAAGGAGTAATAATATTATTGTCTTATGGATGTCAACAATGTCAATGTCATATTCTTACGACAATTTTACAGTACACGCATTTTCTTGTATTTCAATGAAATTGTTATAATCATGAAGCTATAGTAGTACCTATTATAGTTTTATGGTTATATCCTACCTATAACACTTAAAGCACTTAAGGTCACAGCGTTCTAAACCGACAAAGTTTTTTTCTATCCGAAAATTAAGTTAATTTTTTGAAACTTAATACATCCTTGTATTTGTTTAAATTTGGCCTAAACAATAAACAAGTTAACCTTAATTACAGAGAAAGACAAGGACCTTTGTATAAAACGTTATTTGCGGCGCGCGAACTGTTCATTACCTACCAAAAGTTTGTATGTATACTTAATCTATTTACTAATACATATTTCATGACATTTTTTCGACAACGAGACAACGGAATCAGTGAACAATAAAAACAGGGATTCGTTTTATAATCACTGACTAGCTTCGACTCACGGCTTCGCCCGCGTGCAAAATTTTATTTTTTTACAAATTGTAGCCTATATGTTATTCTGGTATTTAAACTATATCCTTTAAAAGTTTAATTTATCCGTTCAGTAGTTTATGCGTGAAAGAATAACGGACATCCATCTATACTTACAAACTTTCCCATTTATAATAGGACAGGTAAAAAAAAAGACAATAATTCGTAACTACCTCCCAATAAAATCTTTTTACCTTCATAGCAGTTTAGATAAAAAATGCTGAAATAAAATTATGCAAGGTACCAGTCCTCTTGTGTCAAAGAAGAAAAAAATATTTTTGCGGGTGATTTATGCTAAGATGTTATTAAGTGTGACATCTAAATAATGCCTGAATCATCATGTTCGGATGTCCGGTTTTCAAGGATTTTGGCAGCGATTCCCACGTCCATTACTCGTTTGCGGTTTGACCTTCATCAACATCTAAATATAGGTGCTTCAAACTTTTTATTGAAAGAAAATTCACTAGATCACTCGCCATTACCGTCATAGCTATGGCAACTGAGCTTAATCTCGGTAGATATTAAGTAGTACTTAGTAGTTCAATAACTTCAGATATTTACGCGTTACACTGTGTGTGCGGCAGAGATTTAATGGGATTGCAAAACAATCAAGCAGACAGAGAACCTGATGGTAAGTAAAACAAGTCACCTGGACCTGGATTTTTACCTATGTACCTACGTTACGTAGCCGTTACTACGCTACACAACCTATCGGAACACTATAGTGGCGAACGCTGTTGCAGTGCCGGTAGTTGCAGGTAAAACGGTGACCAATCCAGGCCAGTCGGCACAAAATTCTACCATTTAGTTGTGGTTCGATAGAAAAACGGAATAAAACCTATCTATATATTATAAACTTATTCAACGGAATTTTGTGCAATAGTAGTGGTTTGTCGTTTGTTATCTTGCGGCCAACATTAAAAACCTATCTAAGATAAGAGATAGTACTATTTTAGGTTAGTTACAAGGCAACCACTGTTATTTTTCAATAAATAATCTTAACTTAGTAGGTATAACATACAAACTCTAGTAGGCCTGTCTGTGTCTGTAGATAGGTTATTAATATAGGTCGTGTTCAAATATAGAATTTCGATGATTAACACTGTAATTTACCAACTTGAAAAATAGCGGTGGATATTGGAAAAAAACTTATCGCAATTTAAACATTTAGGTAGTCCATCCCACTACTTGTTCGTTCTAGTTTTATGGTGAAGATTATCTCTTATCATGAAAAAATAATCTCGGAGTTTGCTTTACTACAAATATGGAGAACCATGTGCTTGTTCGCTGTCTAAATAAAATTGTTAATACTATAAATAAATACTATAAAATATATCGTTTAAATTCTTGCTAATGCGTAAATATCTAAATATTAGTTGTAGCGTAGGTCTTTGTGGGTTTGTTCGTAAAAGATGTTATTCCCTACACACAAGCGTGGTAAATGGGTTATTCATATCTGTTTGAAAAGTACAAACGGTATTTTGTTTGCATCTTTTAGATTTTTTTTAATGTTTAATATGAATTCGAACATAAAAGATACAGAAAACGTCACAAAAAACACCTTCTTAAAGTATATCTACTTTAAAAAAAAAAATTTCGCTTAAATAAATTCCAAAATTGAATTCCATAACTTTTAACTTCGTAAAACTTTAATATGTGTTACTTACTTACCTAAATACATAAAGAGCGAACTCGCCCTTAAAGCGTCCCGTACTTGCGTAACAAGCAAGGATTTTTAGGGATACCTATATTGGTGTTGCGTACCTAGTAAACTAATTTTAAGTTATCGCTATCTTCTTTCAACGAAGGTAATAGAAACAGACAACACACTTTTAGTGCTGTCAGATTAGTCTGTATACGACAGTGGTGCCTATACTTTATAGCATAAATGCTAATAATGCTATGAAAAGTTAAGGGTTTAAGGGTCCATGTATGCTAAAATACGTCAGCAATATGATGTTTTTTTTTTCATACAAAGCAAAAATGGATCTTGGTGACAAAAATACACAAGATTAACATTAATATGCTTAATAAGACTAGTGTTTCCAAAACATGATTCATTTCACTTTGCTCGAAAGAAAAAAAATCAAAAAGTTAACCCTTTTTTGAAAGCAAAACCCAACTGTCTACTTCAATTACGAAAATATCGAGACCAGATTTAACATAAACATAGATAAGTACTATACCTAAAAGATAAGTGTTTCAGTTTTTATACTTTTTTTCAAATTACTTTTATAGTGTCAAAAATAGTGATCTGTCGCTTAAGACGTTTACTTTAGAGCGCCATATTTCAAAGTAATCATGGAACGGGGGAGTGCGGCGATTGGCTCTTCTGGCTGACTAAGTATGGGGCCTTAAGATCGACAGCATTATTTTTATGTAATTTATTATCTATTAGTAATAATAATAGGTATTTATATTATCATTTATTTTTATGTTGTAATCATAAGTAATTATTAGCAGTTTTACACAGTTTCTTACTATTTACACACATTGTAGATAAAAAATATTCGAAACTAAAATCTTGTAGGTACTTACTGGCTTAACCTCTAAGATCGACTGTGGAACCTCTCGCGATCGACCGTTTGGGTACCACTGGTATACGACATTTCTACTGACGTTGCATCCATCACTCAGAAAACGTTGATTAAAAACATCACAATTTGACATGTCCGGACTAATCTGACATTCTAAAATGTTCCAGAATCAGAATCAGAATCAGAATAATCTTTATTCACTTTAACCATACAAGTGGTATTTGTGCGCGTCGACATTTTTTTAAAAACTACCACCGGATCGGAATCGCGGCCACACACTGAGAAGATCCGGCGAAAGAAACTCAGCGGGCTTGTCTTTTTTTTCAATAATAATAATTACAATACTCGTATAAACTAGATTAAAAATATAAATTACCATCTTACTTTAACTTAAATAAAAGGTACAACAAATCACATTACAAATTTTAGTGGGAGATTGAAAACTCTATTGTCAAGCATGTTCATCTTCCAAATACTCTGAGACCGTATAATAGCCTTTTTGACATAGTTTTGCTTTTATACATTTTTTAAACTTATTTAAAGGTAGATCTCTAATACCAATGGGCAACTTATTGTAGAAACCATAGATTTAGTATGTACAAGATCAACAAAGCGTAGGAGAGAGAAGTCGTTATCAGGTACAAATTGCCTTAGAGGAACAGAGAGAGAGAGTCAGGTACCTATGTGCCAATATTTACGAGAGTAAGAGCTCATAGTGTTCCTGTCATAGTGCATCGCTGTGAATTTTGTGAATTATTTTCATAATCCTACTATTTAACTAGAATAAAATATAAAGGCAATTACGATGTCGTGTTCTGTAAGCGCTTGTGATGTTACAAAACCCTACAATCCTAATAAATACACATTTCATAGGTAAATACAACTTTGACATAAGAATATTTAGAACTGCGTTTTGTTAGTTTTTTTGCTACTTATCTGCTCAGAAGAGGATTTTTACAATATATTTATTTGCATTGTTTTATTTATAAGAGTATTTTGTACCTTTAAACAGCATAAGCAAAGATATTATGTAAAATAATAAATTGTTTGTTTACGCTAGGGCTTGACAACGCGGTGACGTCCTAAATATCGATGAATGTCAACCAAAGAGTATAAATACTCTTTAGCAAGAGATTTCAACATTGGTTGTTTAACCAACTTGTGTTTCGAAAAATACATTTGTACTTGAGACTGAGATGCGCTTATACGTAATCTTTTTATGAATACTTGATATTATTAAGTTTAATCATTAACGCATTCACTGCCACCAACGCATATACTTACGTGTTTTCGTTACTTGCGTCCAGTGCTTTGGACGCGTCTGTGAGTTGATTTATTTAGCGAGCTGTGTCCAGTGCCTATGTGCGTTACATAAGAGTTCTATTAATTTTGCAATATTCTATTTATGTCTAATAAATTATTCCCTGGATCACTCACATTTGGTCATTTTTAACAGAATCAAAAGAGAAGAGGATTTCAAATCGAAGGTATTTTTTATGTGTGTTACCTCGTAACTTTTTACTGCGTGATCCTATTAATTTATTTTTATTTGAAAACCATAATGCTGACGAGAAGATTACACGCAGTAACTAAATAGTTGAAATATGATTATAAAAACATTCGTTCCGGTGGGAAAGCTTGGAAAGCTAGACTTGCACATTACGCACATTATGTTCATTCAAGTCACAGGACAACGATGCACCTATAGGATGTATAATGTCAATAATCTACGGTTGTCCATAACCACAAGGAGAGTCGTATGCTTGATTGCTGTCTCAAGCAAGGCTTGGAACCGGTACGAAAAGTACAGGTTCTGTACCGGTATTTACCGGTTCCTGCCATTTCGATACATTGATAGCGGTTCGAAAGTGAGTACCGGTACTTCGTATACCGGTACCGACCCAATACCGGTTTTTATCGGTAAGGGTACCGGTACTTGTTAGATACCGGTACCCTTACCGATAAAAATCGGTATCAAATTAAGGTACCCTTTAAATACAAGTGCGACGTTGTCAATTTTCCTTTTTAGGTATCGATATTATTTTAAATTCTCATTAATGAACAGAGATATCTTCGATTGAAGAAAAAATAATAAGTAATATGTTTTCTAGTACCGGTATTATTTAAACAGTACCGGTACCAGAACCCTTAAATCAATAGTACCGGTATTAAGTCTAGTACCGGTACAAACAGTACAGGTAACGCCTTGGTATCGGTATTGCTTCAAGGTCATTAATACCGGTTCCTAAAAATACTTGTATTTCAAGCCCTGGTCTCAAGTCTTATAAAAAGTTGTACTTTCCTATTTGTTTGGCGGGATAATAATGCCACTTATATCATTTTAACGGCTACCTTACGCTCTAACCGGAACATGATAATGAATAACATTGCTGTTTCGGCCGACAAAGACAAAGGTGGCGACCCTAAAAGACAGGCTTCGCGTACAAATCTACCATCTATTAGTCTATGCTAGTGATACATAAAGCCAATATTTCACGAATATAATGTCTTAATAGTCATACAACATAAAATTTGATATTGTTTATATAATAATAGATGAGGGTAAAGAAAAGATGCTAATTTACTTATAGTTTGTTAATTGATCGATATCGATAACCTTTTTAAGAACCCTTTCTTTAACTCATACATAAACAATTTACTCACACTCACGCATATTTTTTTGGTTTCGCTTTTTAACTGACTTTGTTTATCTTGTACATACTAAATCTATGGTAGAAACATACACATTGGCCCAAAAAGGATTTACTAATTTTATGGAGACGAGTTTTGTATACGGCTAGATTATTTTTATTCCTCGTATTAATGTCGTGAACATCGAATTTTTTTGTAAATATACATAGATTTTTTTTAACATACATTAAATTCTCATAAATGTATTGAGAACTGAAGGTTAAAATATTTATTTCTTTGAATTTTTCCCGGAGAGAATCTCTTACTTTAAGATTATAAATAGCTCTAATAGCTCTTTTCTGCAATACAAATATGGTATTTATATGTGCAGAATTTCACCAAAGAAGTATCCCATAAGACATTAAACTATGAAAATAGCTAAAATATACTATTCGGGCCGTTTCAACATCTGTTAATGTTCTTATTTTTTTTACTGCAAAAGCCTATTTGCCAGTTTCTCAATATGAGGGCCCCATTGTAATTTATTATCAATTGTGATGCCTAAAAAGACAGTGGATTCAACCAGATCCAGTTTAGATCCATTTAGTTGTATATTGGAATCTACTAGCCTAACATTGGGCATTGAAAATCTTATACATTTCGTTTTATTACCATTTAAAAGAAAATTGTTAACTGTGAACCAATGTACAACTTTAGATATCGCATTGTTCACTTCGTCATACTTACCTAATTGCCTTTTCACTTTAAATATAAGTGAAGTGTCATCCGCAAACAAAACAATATCGTGGGTATCCCTTATGTAATAAGGTAAGTCATTTATACATACAAGAAACAGAAATGGACCAAGAATAGAGCCCTGTGGTACGCCAATCGTAACCGCAGAACCCGAAGAAGTTTTACCATTTATTTTGACCCTCTGAACTCTATTGTTCAAGTATGAGATCATGACATCAAGAGCTTTGTTCTTAATTCCGTAATAGCGTAATTTCCTGATCAAAGTATCATGATGAACACAGTCGAAAGCCTTAGAGAGATCACAGAATACACCTAATGCATCATGCGAGTTCTCCCAGGCTTCAAATACGTTTTTTAATAATTCCACCCCTGCATCAACGGTTGAGCAACCTTTGGTAAATCCAAACTGTTTATTATGTAACAATTTGTTAACACTGAAGTGATTTAACATCTGATTAAGTATTAATTTTTCAAATATTTTACTAAGTGTAGGCAAAACTGAAATAGGTCGAAAATTTGTTGGGTCAGAAGTGTCACCCGATTTAAATAAAGGCACTACCTTGCTTTGTTTCATCAGATCAGGAAATACACCATTCGATATGCAGCAGTTAAATATAATGGCCAAATGTGGTGCAATATCATAAATTATTGACGCAATCGTTTTAACAGAATGTCCCCACAAGTCTGACGTTTTCTTAGTTTGTAGTGACTTAAAAGCTTTAATTACGTCTTTCGTATCGACATAGGTAAATTCGAAAGCTTTGATACATTCTGTTACAGATTGCTTCAATATTGATTCGGAAATAATAGAAGATGAGCAAAGAGTTTTAGTTGTTTCAATTGGAATTTGTGTGAAGAATTTTTCAAACTCTTTGGCTATTTTGACATCCTCATTAACACTACCATTACACTTCCATCTCTTTTGTTTTTGTTTCATTTGAAAAAGATAGCAAGCATCTAAAATAAGTTTAGTTTGTGAATATCACAATTTTTATTAATAATTTCATTGTAACGGTGGTTACCATTACAATGAATTACAGTTACATTTACGGTTTTCAAAAATATTATTTGTACCTATATCAAAAATTGCTTAATATATTATATTAAAACCATTTTTAGTTCAATTTTTATTTAAAATTTTATCTACTTTCTTATTTTAGAACTTCGAGGGCAGATTTTACTATTTTGCAAAACAGTTTTCGGAATTTCCGTGTAAAGGTTTAATATTTTTTTGTTTTAGTTCCATGTATGGCGAACACCCACATTGTTTAATTTTTGTATAAAAATCATGGAGCGAGTTACAGAATACGTCTACTACCAAATTTCAACCGTTAGTAAAGGGTTGTGACATACAGACAAACGGACATGTCGATTCTATACGGGTTTCGTTATACGCCATTCGGGCTTCTGCTACGGAATTCTAAGGGATAGTAAAGTAATAACAATGCATTCAAATGATTTCTTTCGTAATATTAGTACCTAAAAAAAGACAAGATACTTGTTTTCATTAAATCTTAAAAAATGCATTTTCATTTTTTACTTAAAACCACTTAAAAACATTAGGTATCTTCACGCCCATATCCCCGAAGAGGTTGGCCGAGGCACAACAGCGCAGCAACGAGTAGCCGAAGATACTAAGTCCTCTTTGACTAAGTCCCACAATGTGATAGGTGGCAAGCCTATCCCCAACCGGGCACATATTATCCTACTTATCGAAAAACAATATAACTTTATAACAATAATCTTAACCATTATTTAAGAAGAGCGGTATTTTTTTGTAAGTCATACGGAGTCGATAACAATGACTCCAATATTTTGCAGTATTATTCAATTATGATGTATTATATATATTACATTATATTATTGCAGTAAATATGAGGTAATAAGAGGTACGCAGAGGCACAACCAAGCATGTTAGCCGAAGACACGTCCCACAATGTGACAGGTGGCAAGCCTATCGCCAACCGGGCACATAATTATCCTACTTATCGAAAAACAATATAACTTTCCTTTTGTTAAATTTGTTTACAAAAGCAATTTCAAGACATCAAACAAAGATACAGTTAGATAAGATTAAACATCCGTTACAAAATGAATTTTTAACAAAGTCTAATTAGTGTTTAATAAAGGCATATGTTTTCGTTAACGATATGAAGCAAACGAACTACAAATTGTACATTTATCGTACGGCTTTTATACATTTAATGTTTAAAGCATCATCCAGACGGTTGTAATCACGCTTTCCACAAAGTGGACTTTGGTGGAAACTTTGAAACAAATTAAAATTTGGATTAAATCTTCGTTCCACACGAATGCATACCAATTCTTACAACCAACGTTTTAATCCACCTGGAACCCCTATGAATTAATAAATTTAGTTTAGTAGGTGCACTTTCTACCACACTGTAGTCGAAAAATATTTCAGTAAGTAACACAATTGAATTATTTATTTCTATTGCAAACTTCATAATTTAGTAAATAATAACTATATGGGTAAAGCAAAAAATATGGATTTTCTCATGGCAAAAATAACTTCGTTAATTGTGCGTTTCGTCTAAGGACATCTAATGCTTAACATGAGGAGAAACCTTCTTACTGGTATAAAATGTTAAGCGTTGGTATTGATTGGGACAGGAAAATGTCAAATCAATACAGTAATTCTAGTAAAATCTACTATAACTAGTCAAAGGTAAAACCTAAAAACTGTGGAAATGGGACCTTATGTTCACTTACGTTACGGGCTCTGTCATAATTCAATCAGACTTGACCGCCTCGTCGGCGTCGGTCGAGACTCGAGATTTTAACGTATCACCCCACTCACCCGTTACATCGACCCACTGCGAGGCTTGGATTCGATTCCCGACTGAGGAAGCATTTTTGTGATGAACGTTACGATATCTGCATTTCTAAGTCTGGGTGTTTATTTAATTTATTCTGGTGTCCTAAGTAAATCTTGATACGTATACAAATGTATCCTAATCATAGACATATATATTACTTCGTAATCCTAATACATAGAGATGTATGTATTAGTATCATTGACTAACATTCTATTACACAAGAATATGATTGTTACTTTGGGGTTACACTCAATTTGTTATTACGTCCAGGGTCTTTACTAACGAACAATGGTATAGGAAAATGGCGTTCTGCTACTGAAAAAATATCACGGAGAATAACATAAAGTTAAATATTTTTCATAGGTAATATTAGTTTAGCGACGCTCAAGCCAGGCTATCATTTTTAAACCTTTTAGCAAAGTACCTAGTTACTGTAGTTGTTTCCTACTTGTGGAACATACCTATCCCATGTGTCACAAGTCCGGCTTTAAACCAGGTTTTTATTTCATTTTAGAAAGAATAACGATGAGATGCAGTCTCTATCATTATTGAATACCTAGCAGTTTCACCTTCGTAACTTGGCGTCTACTGCACCGATTTTGATGAAACAACGCCTATGTCACTCAGGGATAATGTAGCATTCTAAAGGTGAAAGAATTTTTGAAATCGGTTTAGTGGTTTCGGATCCTATTCATTTCAAAAAAACAAAAAAATCAAACCTTTCCTCTTTATAATATTAGTATAGAAGTATAGATAGTATACCTAGATACCTATTAAGAACTGCGTTTGTAAGTAAAAACCTGCGACTGTAAATACCTGTAAGTACTTCTTCAAAATCGGAAGTAAACCGCTACTTCGGGAAAATTCCTTCTGTTGTCAGTTTACCAAGGGTAAGCATCAAAAAACTGCATTATTATTTTTGTATCGCTATTTTCTAGGTCAAAAATTTAATCAGACCCTAAACATCACACTAGCGATACTGTTTATTGAACAGCTATGTACTAGATATATGTCTTCATGTCAGTTTATGTCGACTCATTAAGTTTCTCATGACAGTTGCCGACTGATGACTAGTCATTTTGTTTATGCTTTCTTTATTATCCAATATGACCCATACGTAATACCTATAATGTAAGAGATTTGTAATAGGTACATGTCCATCGGGTTAGTGTTATTGACATGATTTAATATTTGTAAGAGGATTAATGATTTCTTTATACGTCTTCAACAATCAGAATTATTGTTCATAATCAAGTACGTGAGAGCATAGTATCTAGGTACTTACCAGATAAGTAAAATTATGCACATGAGTAAATAGGTATAACAATTAGGTGGGTATATTTACCATAATCCTTAGGATTTTTTATAAAATAAATGCCTATAAGATAGGTATCCACTTGGTTCTTGGTTATTCTATTTAACTAATTACAATATAGGTACATAGATGGAAAGGTTCGTGAAATAGTGTTATTGACCGTGTTTAGATAGAATTGAGACAGTTTTGTATGAAAAAAGCTGTATTGATAAAAAGCTTGGTTATCAAGCTAGGTAGGTACCTACCGATTATCTCTGGTCATAGGTACCTATTATATAATCGTTAAAGCGCTATTATTCTAGTTTTAGGTAGGTACATACCTTTTATACCTAATTACGTGAGAAGTAGGTATAATTTAAAATCAAAATACCTACTTAACTATTTTTTTTACTCGATTTATTTAAATAAGTACCTAGGTACCTGCCTATTATAACAATAATACAATTTTGATGAAACTTGCTCATGTGCTGTGTACCATACCCATGTAGGAAGGTACCTAGGTATATTTTAGATTGTGTTTTGTCCATGTCCTAGAAAATGTTAAACAAAAACAACAAAATAAATGGTATAATAATCTTCATAATTTATTTTCTCCTTCAATTTTTATCATACATTTTGTATTCAGTATAAAACAATATTCTTTGTTAAATTCATAAAATATATTATTTTAGTATAACTGTTTCTATCTTTATAAACTTACAAATAATTGTTAACATTTGAAGTCGTTCTTGTATAAAAATAATACAAAAGGTTCGCTTGCGGAAACGCTTCATATTTAAATTTTGCAAGCTCCCCCTAAATATTCTATAACAATTTAACTCGTTAATTGGTATAATATTACTTACAATAACTTATAGAAGACAATGGTACCGAACAATTTACTGTCGCATATTAAATGGTAACAAAAACAATAAAAATCTTTATAGGCTTCAGTTTACAAAGCGTAGGCACTCGAGATTGCTACTTGATCCTAAAATTAAACATTCTCACTAATAAATACATCGCACATTCTCATCATCTCACACCAATACACATGCTTTCAATCGTACATCACTTTACGGACGGCCTCTCATTACAAGACCTTATAAGAGCACCGGGTCAGTTCTGAGAATCTTATCACACATCTCGCATTCACACAAGGCACGGACTCGCTGTCAGTCTAACACACTAGCACTAATAACTTAATCCATCAGGCATTATGGCGCCTAAACATGAAAAAGTTAACCTTGTGCAACAAAACATGATTCGGAACGTCCGACTGTCGAACACATGGCCGCCATTCCGCGAGGGCGGCGCAGGCGGAATTTTAATTAACAGAACATCCGCTCGTGACTTGCGTTGAAGCGCCGTTGCCAGTTTTACTATATTTCTTTCTCTTTCACACTTGTACGCTTTAGTATATCTACTTCTCACTCTGTTTACAAAATTGTGCATGTTTATCATACAATTTGACGGATCCACTGTATAACTTTTCGTTATTCACACTGTAATAATTGAACAATGGAGTTCTATACGGCGAAACAAATGCGGCTGTAGCTGTGACCTTTGAAACGAGAACATTGGCATGAAACTGGCAACGTCGCTCAAACTCGCTAATCGCTATAGTTTAGTCTGGTCTAATGACGTTGCACGGTTATCCTTTCTAGTTTCTTATTCATAATGAGACAACGCAATACTGATACAAGGAAAACCACAACTACAACTTACAACAAAAAATAACTCTTGTGACCCGCTAATACAACCAGGCATCGGCATGTTCGCCGATCACTCGATCCTCAGAGGTTCTGTTATCACTTGATTTTCCCGAATAGCACAACTCGCGACTTCACTTAAACACTAGGAGTTAACTATATAATACACGGTAAAATTAAGATCACAAATCGCTTTGTATGCTGCGTCCGAGCGGGCGCGACTAGCATGGAATGTGGAGGAGCGGCCGTGGTGGTGGCTGTCCGATCAGAAATGGGCGTCGATGTGGCAGCCGCCGTTCGCGTGCTCGATCACTTGCTGCTTCAGTCGCGAAACATGATCTTTTAACTTCACCACCATCTGTCCGAGCTCCGCATTCTCTCCTTTTAATAACTTTACTTTGTCTTCTAACTTGGATATGCGCTCCAGTTTACGCCGCCTACATTTGGAAGCTGCTACCCTGTTTCTTTGCCTTTTACGTTCTAGTTTGATTCTTTCTTGCGTGTCCATATCAATGGGGGATAAAGGAGGTGTACTGGCAGCACTTGGAACTGTCTGTGGTTCATCTTTGACGACTGGAGTAGGGTACCTTTCGAGCGGCCTGTCTAAGTCAGCGTAGATCCGCCTTCCTTGAGGTGCAGGTTCTCCGTGATGTAGCTTATCCAAAGCCTCAACGAATGGTCGTGCATACATTTCTTGTTCTTCCGTTGGTGCAATAACTGGGGGGAAAAGCACTCCTCCTGGAGTGGGAGTCGCTGTTGTGATCATGCCGTTTTGCATGATAAGCTTTTCTAAATCCGGTGACGCCAGCTTAAGCAGCTGCAGGTCTGGGGATGAGAGGACAGGAGCACCTCCTCTCAATCTCTTTCCGCCCCGCCCGATATCCAGGTCCAAGGTGAGGGACCGCTTTAAACTTTCCACAGGGCCACTTAGGGGATACTGATCTTCATAAAATGTAGTCTCCATTCCGTGGCCGGATTGCCGAACCATGTGTTAGCACTGAAGACTTCGGTATCACTAAACTCACAACACGAATAAAACTTTCTCAGGCAATCACGTACGTCTACCACTCTCAACGTTTCACTTGTTTCTAAACATTGTCAAGAAACAACGACTGCTTTTATGCCATGACTCAGATAAGCTATTTTTAGCAGTCGCGCGATAAAGCCCAGCGCTGATTGGCTTGTAATGACGTGATATGTCGGGATACTAGCTTGCTATTGGTTAACAGGATTGTAGCGAGGCGCGAGGCCACAGCGGGCTGTTTACGACTTCGTGCGATTACCGAGAATTGAGGTGCTTGTTTCCATTACATTAGGAATATGTTTAATTAGAATTAAAATTATATGTATTTATGTATCTCGAAAACAATCCATAAATTCATGAAAGTATGTGATATTTATTAATTATGTAATACGTACACAGATTATTATTTTAGAGACTAAAATAAGTTCAATCACTTCAATATTCATGACGTGGCTACATTTATTTATTTTTTACCCTTCAATTATATTTAAAATATTTTTTCCAAAATACAATTAATTTTAGTAGTTGAAGACCTTTTCAGAAATAGAAGTTTTATATTGCCCGTTTGTTTCTTTAAACACCTAAAAATTTCAATACTCTTTATACAGTTTCAAGGTTTTTATTTTATATTTATATATATCATTAGACTTCAAACCCCTTCAAGCTAAGTTTATTAGTAGCTCATATTTCATTATTAGTATAGCAATACAAGTATTGACATTGCCTAAATTAACAGAACCATAATAACAAGGACAAAATTATTAAAAAATGTATTTTTGTAGTAACTGTATCTTTATTCTTATTTTTCTTTAATTGAGTAAGGACCTTTCAATTACATTAGCTTAAATTATATAAGTAATTGATATTTTAAGATATTATCTTAATTTTAATATAGACTACACAAGTATAGAGGATGTAATATTTTATAGAATATAGGAAATGTCACATAGAATTCGTAGACAACTTATTAAAATACGAGGATGGATCCAAAAGTTCGTGGCCTACCCTACATGGAGCAATGACATCTTTTTAAAATCTACAGTCATTTGTTAGTATGTGTCATATTGGTTTATTGTGCGCAGTTTCATTTCGATACTGCACAATATAAATTTTCTGAGATTATTTGTTTGAAGCAATCTGACGCAATTTTCAATAATGGAGAAAATTGAACACCGTGCAGTCATTAAGTACCTCAATAAAAAAGGCCTGTCACCAAAATACATCCATCAAGATATGGTGAGCACTTTGGGGGAGTCTGCTCCATCGTATTCCAGTGTCAAGAAGTGGGTAGCTGAGTTTAAGCGCGGTCATGAGAGCATCAAAGATGGATCATCTAGGAGTGGAAGGCCTACATTCTCTACCACGAAAGAAAACATCGATAAAATTTGTGATCTCGTACTGGGTGACCGACGTTTGACCATTGGTAAGATAGCTGAGATAACAAACATCAGTTATGGCCGGGTGCAACACATAATAACGGAAGAGTTGAGGTTCCATACGGTTTCTGCTCGCTGGGTCCCGAGGTTGCTTTCAGCTGAACAAAAACGAGTTCGATACACAATTTCGTGAGACTGTTTGGAACTTTTTGAGACTGATCCTGAGGACTTTTTGTCTAGATTTGTTACCATGGATGAAAGCTGGGTTCACCACCATACTCCTGAATCAAAGCAACAATCCAAACAGTGGAAAAGATCAGAATCTCCTACACCGAAAAAGGCTAAGGTCGTTTTGTCGACTAACAAAGTCATGGCTTTTGTTTTTTGGAATGCGAAGGGCATTATTTTTGTAAATTATTTACTGAAATGTCAAACTATAAATTCTAGTTATTATTGTAACCTTTTACGAAGACTCCGGGAAGAAATAAAAGAAAAAAGGCCGGGAATGTTGCGTAAGAAAGTTTTGTTTCATCAATACACTGCACGTCTTCACACTTCGGTTGAAACAATGTCTGTAATCCATGATTGTGGCTACGAATTGCTGCCCCACCCACCTTATTCGCCGGATTTAGCCCCTTCGGATTATCATTTATTTCCAAATTTAAAAAAACACTTGGGTGGCTCGAAATTTTCGACCAAAGATGAGGTGATAGCCGCAGTAAACGACTACTTCGCCGACCTTCCGGAATCTTTTTTTTTCGAGGGGATAAACAAGTTGCAGGTCAGGTGGATGAAGTGTGTTGAGCTAGACGGAGACTATGTCGAAAAATAAAAATAAATTTAGACCCACATTTCTTTCATTTTCTTGGTCGGGCTTAGAACTTTTGGATCCACCCTCGTATAAAGTATGAACTAAAATATATTTTAGTGTGTACAATTTTGTTCAGATCCTATCCTATTAATATAATAAATGCGGAAGTTTGTGAGTTATATTGTATGGATGTTTGTTACTCTTTTACGCTTGAATGGCGTAACGGTTTTGTCTGAAATTTGGAACACAGGTAGATTGTGACTTGGATTAACACATAAGCTACTTTTGATCCCGATCGCACAACAGGTTCCTGCGAAAACGCGGGTGAATCCGCAGGCAACAGCTAGTTACTATAAAAGAAAATAACACAAACTTCTGTTATCATCTTTGAGGTACCCAAGTCATGACTCTGTATAGTAGTGTTACGAGCGGATATGCTGTATTTAACAGATTTCCTGTTTATGCTTAATATTTTTATATTATTCTTTAAAAATACGGTAAGTAAGTGTAATATTATGAGTAATTAAGTAGTAGTAATTTAAGTAGTGATTGAAAACTATCTTCAAATATCATGGGTGGAACAGATGATTAGAAATATAAGACAAAAAAAGATTCGGTCGAATAGAGAAGGAAAGGCTTTCGAAGGTTCCATCAAATCTCTAAGATAAAAGAAGTAAAAATGTAGAAAAAATAAATGGCTTAAGTGACAAATACGTTATTATAATAAATAAAATTGTAACATAAATGAACATGGATTACACATCCATGTGATGATGTAATAAACTGTTCAAGTCATAGTTATAATATTATAGTTTAATACAGTAAGGAAAAAAATGTAGATTTCAGTATTTTATCAGTACAGAAGAGGCAGGGACCTGGACGAGAAAAAAGATTAAAGACGAAACAAGCAAAAGAAACTAAATATTAAGATATGAGTTTATATAATATATATGAATGGTATTAAAACGTAATGAATTAACATGAATATTATAAAAGAAACTGAGAATAAAAGTTAAAAAATGAACATCAAGAAACATGCCCATCAAGAAACATTATAACATGTACATCTGATACTGAAAAAGAGACAGTTTGGCCCAAAGAAAACCACTATGAATTAAGTATGAAATTTGGGAGACAACTTCGGTACTTATTGTTTTTTTTTGTGAGGCATAACAGAAAAATAACGATAACAAAGTTTCACTTCTAAAAATTAAACAAAAAACTTCACGACAGACAATGGAAATGCGTACAAGGGTGAGGTGGAGAGGAGCAGCCGCAGTGCAAGAAAATATACGCGGACAGCGTGCTCGGGCAGGAGGTTGGTGAAATTCACGAGTGCAAAAAAGACAACTTTATCATGCGTCTCAACTCTCCTATACAGAACCGAGCCAAGCAGTAAGCACGGACAGAAGGAAAATAAAATGCAGCTAATTTTATGAAACCAAATAGGTAGTTAGGTATTAGGTAGTTATTACATAAATATTGCCAGGTAGGTATTTTCACAATTTATTTTATACCTATTTTACGTACCTCTTTAATTAATTAAATTTTCTATAAGTAGGTGCATAATTTGTCTACAGCAGGTTTGTTATGTAGGTATGTTGGCGTATTAGTGTAAATAAATAAAAAAATTAAAAAAAAACTCTCAAATTTACTAATCTACCTACCTAGGTATATGGATTATTATTGTATTACTAGGTATCTACCTAAACCAATGAAAAAGTACTTTTTTATTGGTCTGAGGTACCTAAAATTTAAAACTCCGAAGTAATATATATGTCTATGAAAACTCCTAAATAAACGGCAAACATTAAGGGGCCATGTATGTTAAAATACGTCAGCAATATACTGTTTTTTTCATACGAAGCAATTATGGATCTTGGCGAAAAAAATACACAAGATTAACATTAATAATATGCATTATAAGACTAGTGTTTCCAAAACACGATTCATTTCACTTTGCTCGATAGAAAAAAATCAAAAAGTTAACCCTTTTTTGAAAGCAAAACCCAACTGTCTACTTCAATTATGAAAATATCGACACCAGATTTAACATAAACATAGATAAGTATTATACCTAAAAGATAACTGTTTCAGTTTTTATATTTTTTTTCAAATTACTTTTATAGTGTCAAAAATAGAGATTTGGCGCTTAAGACATTTACTTTAGAGCGCAATATTTCATAGTAATCACGGAACGGGGGAGTGCGCTGATTGGCTCTTCTGGCTGACTAAGTATGGGGCCTTAAGTTACTCAAATAATTAGGTATTTATTTTATGTACCTACCTAATAGGATAGCGAACAAGCACACAGCTCTAATAATTCTAAGAGATAACCGTGGCCTATAGACACCATAGATGTTGTGGGTGCGTTGCTGTCTTTTAGGCGAGGAGGTTGGGCCAGTAATTGCTCAAGCTTATCGGCTACCCTAACCTCCGGACTGGAACATGTCATTGACACTATAGCAGCAGAAAATAGGCAAGGTGGCAGATCCATACCCGGGCGAGTTACAGTGCAGCACGGTATTCTTCCACCAGTGGTATTGCTAGTACCTAATCACCCAATTAGCCTTTGTCTCGCCTATTACGAACTGCCTGACTTTAAGATGGTCTATTCTACACAGGAAACCCGGTCCACCACGGGGAAACACTTTATGTAGTTAGGTACCTAGGTACTTAATTTGTGTTTCTAAAGCTGCGTAACAGATTTCTAAGTAGGTAGGCACCTTTGTGTATACATATATCTGTTGAGTAAGTAGGTATTAGGTACACCTACCTAGGCAACTAGTTTTTTTTTCCCTACCATTGCTGCTTGGATAAAAAAAAATAGTTATAGGTAGCTACCTACCTACCTGTTTTTCTTAATACTTACATTTTTCTTAGAGGTTTATTTACCTATTTATTTTCTGAAATAGGTATCTTGGTACGCAAAATGCAGAGATATGTTATACATAGGTAACAGTTTTTTTTATTTATAGAGAGTTCCGCTGAAAGAATTGTAATCGCACCCTTTGTTTGTATACCAGCTGCCTACATAACTAGGTAGGTATTACTTTTATAATCTAAGGGTGTTACGCGGAATTGTTAAATAAAAATGCACGTTATTCATTACGAAGTTTTATTTTTACAATTTCATAAAAAACACACATAACGCACATGTAACTGTAAATAACTCAGTACGGTACGGTACCAGTGAGCACAGAACAACTATAGTCTCTAGTATAAGTGTATAGTCTATGAACTATAGTACTCCGACAAGAAATTCGAATTGGTACATACATAAACTGTGGGATCAAAATGTTTTACAGCGTCATCTCTTGGTCCACAAACATAAGTAGATTTTATGGGATATCCGCCCCTGCCATTGTTTCATGGGAATGTTTTAGAAATAACAAGATCAAACTAAAACTTCAATGATATACATAAATTACAATTATTAATAAATAAACACAGAAATAGTAAACAGTATATTATCAAAATTTAAGTGTTATCAGTAAATTAAAAACAATAGGTATAATAGAACACTTTTTTATTTTTACACGAATTTTAAACAAATCATTCTTCTATTACACACATATTATATTTCATCTTTTACGTACTGGGAAATGATACAAACAAAGCTTTTTTTATGTTTTCTTTCGACGTAGGCACAAAAACAATAACTGTTTCACTATCTCATTTCTTTAAGAATAACAGTATCGTTAAACTTTTATTCCGTAATGGAGGAGTCAGAGCTATATTCTTAAATATGGAAAAGCACTTCAATACGCTAGAATCACAAGAAAATATAAATATTGCGTAGATACACAAATTCACCATTTTACCTAAATTCCACAAATTCTAGACTTCGAACCGAACCATAGTCCATAGATTCCTTAATGTTGCCATTTGTATTTTGGTTTTTGCGCAATCATGTCACTTTGAAATTTGAAAACATATTAACACATATTTTATTATGGTGATTAATTTGTTTTTTACGGTGTATTTAATTTTAGTCACACATAATATAGTTCAGAAAATACTGCCAATCAAGAGAATACATGGAAACTGATTAAAGTTTCCATATATGTGATTTTCTTTAGGTTTTTAATTTTACCTAGAGTTTAATTTATCGTATTAACTGACAAGTTATATATTATCTTAACAAAAAAAAAAAAACAACAAAAAGGATAAATAAAATCTTGGTAATAAATTCTGAATCATAATTGATTACAAGCTGTTTGTGGCGTAAGTCAAGTTATTTATTTTTTTAGAAAACGCGTTAGTGATGAACAAGATACGCATTAATTGTATCGTGAACATAGTACATACTACTGGTTATTAACATTGATTATTAATATCAATTATTTCTGGTGTTTGTATTATCGGCTAACACCAATAAAAAAGCATACAATTTTGGGTAGTGTGGGGTTAGACCCATTTGTATAATTCTTCTGAGAATCAGTATTAGCCTGTGACTTTTTCACAACTATTTCGAAAATTGCACAATTTATACTTTTTAAAATCGTTTCCGAATCTGGCAACATAACTTTATTTTGTATTAAATTTATTCCATCTCGCGGGTTCCATAGCAAATAATGAAACAGTCTAGTGGTATGTAAATATTGTCGACCTCGCCTGATGGTACTCCGACCAGTGAGAGAGTGCAATCAGAATTTATTCATTATTTTCTTCTATTGATCACTTCTACAATTGCGTAGGTAGATATTTTAAAATAAAGCCAAAGCATTGTGTCTGTTTCTTATAATTAAACAAGTAACGCCATCTCTACGTAGCAACAAGTAACATCTCAATTTACATCAGGAAATCAGTCTGCCTGTTTGCCTTCCAATATCATAAAATAAAACATAGTAATATTATTTATCACGTCTATAAAATTTTAAAACAATAATTTGACTAATGTATAAATTCTGATTACATACTGATATTTGATAAAGTGAATATTATAGGTATATTAAATTTTATATGCACTATTAAATCCGTGCAGCTATTTATAAATTTTAATTTTACTACTCGACTCCAGATGTCACTTGATACAATCCATTTATTTCTGGTTTATATTTTACTATTTTAGAGGTTTCAACGCCTTTTTTCTTCTACAAAGCCAATTTTTATAACGTTTTATAGGCATACACGTATATCTTCACGGCAAGTCCCTTACGGGGTAGGCAGAGAGTGTCATGTGCTAAACCTCACGATCCTGACAAAATTTGTTTAAACTTTAATATAAATGTATAATTACCTACCTACCTACTTTAATATTAAAGCACATTATTCTGTGAGACAATCTAATGACAAAAAATATTATATTATTGATACCTGTAATAGACTTATAAACATAACTTTTACATAGGATAACCTCTAATGAACCTGCATAGCTAGGTAGGTAGGTATGTAGGTATATGTTTTTCTTTGAAGCTTAATGTCAATATTTAAAACCTTTAATGTAAAATTGGTATGTACTTGAATATGCATAACATATTCTTTTCGTTTAGTAGTTTTCGGTCCTATAGCTTCTATATATTATATGTAGAAACTATTAAGATATTAAAGTATTTTATGTCTAGTTAGGTATGTAATCTGTAATTGGCTCACTGTTATTAATTCATAGTTCTAATTTTTTTAAACCTTAGTTGTTGATTTTCCTATCAAATAAAATAGGTTAAACTTTATAGGTAGGTAACTTATAATGCAAACGGGTTCCCACAGGGAAGCTACGTGCAAGAAAGTAGAAACAACGTAAAAACTAGTCATTTAGATATATGGGCCAATCGTCAAGTGACGAAAATCTTGTGATGCTACCTATTGAAATAATACCTTATATGTATAAGTACTTTTTTGTATGGAAATCCACATGGGTACCTGCCGATTGGAGAGGAAGTAATTGGCGGATTATGCCGGACTCCTATCGACTATCGGCCAATATTAATAATTAATCCTAATCCAAAACTTGCTGTCCAAGATTGATATTTTCCATTTTAATGTTATCGCTTGCCAATAACATATCTGTGGACAGGATAAATATGGCAATTAAGTATGGGATAGGCCGCCGGATACGCAGCTGTCTAGATTGCTTGAAATCCATTAGATTGAGATACATTATTAACATTGGCCGTATATGTACACGGAGTCCTCCGCTTCTTCCGGTATAGCTATATCCGGTAATGCTTTGGGCATTTGGCACACATCCATTGCCCCGGTGATCTCGCGATCTCCGTCATGTAACCCCTCAACAGGGGTCACAAATCGTCAAGAAATGGTGGGCACAGACACGGCGTACACCACTTCGGGGTCTCAGTGGCAACAGGTACCCCCTAATTAGTTGCGACTCCATGACGGGTGGGTAAGATGACAAAACCCATCTTTCAACTCCATAACTCGCACAGCAGCAACCCTACACGCTAAACGCCGCATCGCCCTGCCTGCTCCTCGTGACCCCTTTTGGACACAAGGGCGGATCCAGCCTTCGTGTCAGGCGGAGGTCATATACTTTTTTTGTAAAATGGCGATGAATAAACGGCTCTCCTAATTATTAAGAGGAAAACCGTGACCTGTAGACGCCATAGATGTTGTAGGTGCGTCGTTATCTTATGGCCGAAGTAGGTATAAGCCCAATTGTGCAAGTCGACCGTCTACACTACTCTTCGAAACGGAACATGACACTGTCACTATGGGCGAACGAATTAGGAAAGGCAGTGGATCCCTACCCTGACAAGTTCCAGCACATCACTACTAGCCTACTATCAGTGGTCTTGTTCGCAATGATCCGTTAGTCATTTGCTCTCCTCTTACGAGTTGTGAAAATTTGAAAAATTCGGATTTCCAATACAACAAACTTTACTAAACATTTTCAAAAAAAATAACAAAGTTTAAAAAAATATGAAATCCTTAGGTAGGTCAAAAATTATAGGCCACACCATCACACCATCACTCCTTTATAGGTTGTGAGAAAGACAAAAAAATACAAAACTTGTGCAACTTTCTAAAAACTGAAAATAACAATATATTTCCGTCGAATCGTTATTCTTTAAAACCTTGTAATTTCTTATTGATCATTTTATTTCTCATTAAAAATTCGTCCCTTTTTAAGGCACGGGGAATATATTTATCACCACACATTTTTAGAACAAATAATATACCGATTTGATTTTTTTGTTTGTTTTAGACAGGCTATTTTTTCAATAGGTTCGTATTTTAAATTAACATTTAATGATATAAATATTTTTTTGTTAAAATTGATGTTATTTGTTGACCAAAATAAATTGACAGTTGACCAAAATAAGTAAAAACAGAAATACTATTTCTTAGTCAATTTGAGATATTACAAAACTTTGATTGACCTCAAAAATGCTTTGATTAATAAAAAATATAATCATATCAGATATGAATCCCACATTGACTTAACCTCGAGTTCAATCGAGTTCTCCCCCGCATTGGTTCAGGTTTCTTTCTACCAGGCAGCTCGTAAGAGGAGAGCAAATTTTACAAACGTTGCCTAAAAATCACTTCGCATCATTTGGAGCTTTAGTTTTAAATAATTTATCTGCTTTTCGTTTTCACTGAAGTATGAACAACGTATCGCTTAAAAAAGTGTACACAGCATTATATAAAATGATACACGCATTGGCTAGAGTGGAAAATTAAATTATGGTTGCAGCTTTAAGTGCATACTGACGTCACATTCAATAAAGGACCTAGTGACAGTACCATTCTGGAAAAAGGGGGTTTGACTAAAAGCCATAGAGGAAAATAAAGGGGTGCTGCATTGGTTTTTGTCGAGCGCTTAACCTCTTTTTCGGTTACTTTCATAAATTGAGTTCGAAGTTCGTTCAAAATTTAGACAAAATTTTATTGAAATCCTTACTAAATATTTAGTACAAAAGTTTTCGAAATACGATACATTAAAAAACGTAGTGAGTGCATTAACCAAAACGTTTTGTAGTGTGTTTGACGGTGATATACTCGTACCTATGAATGTATCTTCATAATAAGTATGATCTAAATTTCCATTTCCCTTTATAACTAATCTAATATTTTAAGTTACGACTTATTTCACTAGTGTAGTCAGTCGTAACTAGGATAATTCAGAAGTTCGCTATTCAGTATCAGTTAATTTTAATGCTTACCATTGTTATGTTCTATGCTGGAACATAAGGTATACCTTAGGCTTGTATAACATCTTAATTAATATGGAGACCATGATGAAAGCGACAAACAAGAGAAATCATTCATACACGGATGTACATTCCTTCACGCAGAGTCACGAGAGGCAGAGAGTATCGACTATCCAATGTCGCGATCCTTACAACATCTGCCTAGCTTCCTCAACACTCACAATTTCTTAAGTGAAAACTTCTTTAGCGGTGTTGCGCACTTTTTTTGGAATGGGTAAAAACTTCTAAACTCGCCTCAGGACACGTGACCTGATTGAAAATTCATAAGACGGCGCAGGGCGCTTGCGCTAATGTTCATGTTGTCATGTTTGTTTAGGATAGCGTAATAAATGAAAATTGTATTCTACCACATAAATGATAGTTATTTCATACTGATAATTAAATCAATTCGTGCAAAGTTATTTCCTAACCATTCCATAATATCAAAAATGCACAACGGTAATATAAAGGTAATAAAAATAACTACGTTAAAAAAAACCGACTTCAACAATAAAAAATAATAAAGATTTAATACTAATTATATAGTACATATTATTAACATGTACTTTTACTAATAGATTTGAAGTCGGTGCCAAGCCTTAAACTACAACTATACTACAAGTAAGAATTAAATTGGATTGGCACTGACTTTATTTAATACTTGTTATTAATTGTTGATATGATTTTATTTAATCTTATAAGTAAAAATAACTTTATAGTATGGTATAAGGCTATATATAATATAACCTTACTAAATATCTTTATAGCATAATGCTGAATGCCGATGTGTCTGTAATCTTGTCACCTAAGTGGATCAAATTTACTTGCGAGATTTGATTTAATTTAATAAAATAGACATCGGAATTGATGGGAGTAAATAAAAAACGCTCATAAATAAAAACGAATGGGCCTACCTGAATTAATTTTTTATGGGACAAATCCGAAAATATTCCGCATCAAACAGAAAAAGGATTACATAAATCGGTTCCGAAACCTCGGTGAAATCGGTGTACATATATAAAAAAAATATACCGGCCGAATTAAGAACCTTCTCCTTTTTTTGACGTCGGTTAAATATTACAATTTGGCAATAACATTTCAAATTTTCTTTACCCCTTTACATTATAATTTGGCAAGTCCTTTCAATGTAACCCTGTATGTAGGTGACGCTTATCACATAGCATCAGAATCAGAATATTGTTTACTAGTGCTCTCCCTGGCTTCGCACAAGTATAAAAAACCTGCCTCTTTAATCACTTTATCTATTACAAAAACCGCATCAAAACCTGTTGCGCAGTTTTAAAGATTTTAAGCATATAACGGGACATAGGATGGGACTTTATGTTGTACAAAGTAGTGAATTCACATAGACCATAGAAAAGGCACTTGTGATGCGTCTATATACGAGGGTGGATCCAAAAGTTAGTGGCCTAACCTACATGGAGCTATGACATCTTTTTAAAATCTACCGTCATTTGTTAGTATGTGTCATATTGATTTATTGTGCGCAGTTTCATTCCGATACTGCACAATATAAATTTTCTGTGATTATTTGTTTGAAGCAATCTGACGCAATTTTCAATAATGGAGAAAATTGAACACCGTGCAGTCATTAAGTACCTCAATAAAAAAGGCCTATTACCAAAAGACATCCATCAAGATATGGTGAGCACTTGTGGGGGAGTCTGCTCCATCGTATTCCAGTGTCAAGAAGTGGGTAGCTGAGTTTAAGCGCGTTCGTGAGAGCATTAAAGATGATCCTAGGAGTGGAAGGCCTACATCCTCTACCACGAAAGAAAACATCGATAAAATTTGTGATCTCGTACTGGGTGACCGACGTTTGACCATTGGTAAGATAACTGAGATAACAAACATTAGTTATGGCCGGGTGCAACAAATAATAACGGAAGAGTTGGGGTTCCATAAGGTTTCTGCTCGCTGGGTCCCGAGGTTGCTTTTAGCTGAACAAAAACGAGTTCGATACACAATTTCGCGAGACTGTTTGGAACTTTTTGAGACTGATCCCGAGGACTTTTTGTCTAGATTTGTTACCATGGATGAAAACTGGGTTTACCACCATACTCCTGAATCAAAGCAACAATGCAAACAGTGGAAAAGATCAGACTCTCCTACACCGAAAAAGGCTAAGGTCGTTTTGTCGACTAACAAAGTCATGGCTTCTGTTTTTTGGGATGCGAAGGGCATTATTTTTGTAGATTATTTGCCGAAAGGTCAAAGTATAAATTCTAGTTATTATTGTAACCTTTTACGAAGACTCCGGGAAGAAATAAAAGAAAAAAGGCCGGGAATGTTGCGTAAGAAAGTTTTGTTTCATCAATACAATGCACGTGTTCACACTTCGGTTGAAACAATGTCTGTAATCCATGATTGTGGCTACGAATTGCTGCCCCACCCACATTATTCGCCGGATTTAGCCCCCTCGGATTATCATTTATTTCCAAATTTAAAAAAAACACTTGGGTGGCTCGAAATTTTCGGCCAAAGATGAGGTGATAGTCGCAGTAAACGACTATTTCGCCGACCTTCCAGAATCTTTTTTTTTTCGAGGGGATAAACAATTTGTAGTCAGGTGGAAGAAGTGTGTTGAGCTAGATGGAGACTATGTCGAAAAATAAAAATAAATTTAGACCCACTTTTCTTTCATTTTCTTGGTTGGGCTTAGAACTTTTGGATTGGACCCTCGTAATACTAAAATCTACCACGCGATCGATACGCGGCCTCATTCTGAGAGGATTTGGCTAAAGAAGCTCAGCAGACTTGACAAAGCCTCTCGTGTTGGACTTGACTGCATGAGATCGCGAGTTCGAGTCCCAGGTTGGGCAACACAAGGAAAGTTTAGTTTTTCCAATTTTATAGTAAAAAAAATTTTGCTCAGGATTGGATGTGTGCCCGGTTGGCGATGGGCTTGCCACCTATCACATTGAGGGACATAGTGTCTTCGTTGTGCCTCTGCCAGCCTCTTAGTGAACATGAGCGTGAAGATACACTTCTTTTTTATTCACTTCTGAATCTGAATATAAAAAAATATGGATATTTGTTTTTTTCCCATACACAAAAATTAAACAGTCGAAAGAAATAAAAACAATCTTGCTGCACCAATATAGCTCGCCTTCACCGATTGAGATATTCTTTCCTTGGCTAATGTAAACGTATTTACATTAAACTATATTCCCATAGCACTAGACAAGGCTGAAGCAAAGTCTGCAATTGAGCGTTCTTGCTTGACCATCGAACCTCTTTATATATCACAATATAGACACAATAAAATATGATAATGACGTACGTTTTTTTTAAATCAACGTTTGGTTAGAATAATATGTTCAAGAATTCAATATCTTTTCCCTGTGAGGCACAAATGCAGCCTACGATGTATATACTTTCACTGAACGCCTAACAAGAGAAGTTCTTGTGGACACATGCTTTTCATTTTTCAGTTTCAGGGGAATGGATCAAGTCTAAATATATGATGGTTATAGATGACTCGGAAAACGAATCTATCTTAGACGATGCAGTAACGATGTCAGAGGATTCAATTAATCGACGGTTGTGCGTTAGCAGTGCTCGACATAGAGGGTAACGGAATCGTACAGTTTTCTTAGATAACAGTATCTCTTGGACATAACGGACACTCTGAATAATTGAAGGATAAGCCTATACACGACATGCATCTTGCTCAAGTGAGGGGTCACTAAGACACGAGGGGTTTAATCATCTGCAAGCAATGAATACATTTGACTTAACGGGTCGCGCAGTCGCAGCGAGCCACTTAGATCCCTCAGATGCAATAGGTGGTGTTGTTTAAAATTGGTCACGCTAAGGTAAAGGGGTCGCACAGACGCGAGGGGTTTAGTCATCTGCAAACAACGAATATATTTGAGGTTATGGCGGCAGGAATAGGTAAGGCGGTGGTACCAATTCGGGTGAGTCGCTGCGAAACTCTACCACCTAGTCAGATGTCACGGTGTTAGTAACGGTAAGCCTATGCTCGCCTTTTACGAGCTGCCTGGCAGGAAGGCAGATGGTCTATTCTACAAAGGAGCCCGGAGCAACGCAGGGGCTAGCGTACACGCCTAACAATCGTAAGATTCCAGGTTCGATTCCCGAACGGGGGCAGGCATGAGTGAAATTAACATTTAGATGCTTGCATTTCCAGGTCTAGGAGTTTATTGAATTTATTCTGTAAGTATGTATTAGAATCGTTGACTAATACCCGTGATACAAGCATACAATTTGCTTACTTTGTAGTTAGATTCAATTTGTGAATCTTGTCCAGGGATGTTTATTATTATTCTCAATACGTTGAGAAAGATCTCATCGTTATGTAAAAAGTTGGACAATGATACAATTTATGCCTTATCATTGTAGACCATTTGATATTAAAAAAATGTATGACGCCAAATTATTAAAAAGATAAGTTTTACAAACATGGAACCACACATTATGCCAGACGGGAAGTGCTCCCTTTTGATGAAACTGAGTCCAGAAATCTACTCTGACACAAAAAAATGATAGTGTAGACGTCTTAGCCAGGTTTGTAACAGTTTTACTAGTAGAATCTGTTATATATACTGGACACAAGCAGTTGAAATGTCTTGTCACTGATAAGATATGACCGGAAGTTATGTATATAATTATGCTAACTAAAACTAAATCAGCTTTGCGTATAAAGCTTTTTTAGAAAGTACCTTAAAATCCCAGAAGTTTGAAGCTGAAGTAGCGGTCTACATTTAAAATAATATCGTGTTTAAACTAGTGTTGGAGTGACGACGTGTCTGTGATAGATGTTACCTAATCAATGTCAATGTTAAAATCTACTGATCGGATTTAGATGAAATTTAACAGAATTATACTTTTGAAGGCTGCAATTTCAAAAAAAAGTTTTAGCGATCGTGTGAAGCCGCGATTGGAAGCTAATATAAAATAAATCGAACTAGATAAAAGTTTTTTGGCAATAATTTTACTTTAAGTATGGATGGTGTTAAAGAGCGTCTGCACACGGTGTCAGTCAGAATCAGTGAATAACAACCAAATACATAACGTTAAAATTAAATAGGTTTATTAGCCTTAATAAAGCCCTTAGTGTGGTACCGGTTGGCTAAAGTGTAACATGTATTTTTTAACAGCAAGTATTGAATAAAGTGTATTGGATGAAAGTCAAAGAGCTATTTTAAAAAGTATTTCAAGTTATCTTCAAAGGTATCTTCAAATTGAACCGGAGCGTTATGGAAAACTACTAGATAATAGCAGTAGTTAAAAAAAACAATAGGAATTGTTTTGATGCAAGAGTATTCTAGAATTTGTTCAATTTCGTTTTCTAGCACTCATACTGAATCTGAATCAGGTCACTTGTGAATTTTTGTGATCATTATCTTTATGTAAAGATAATTTTTATAATTTAAAATAAAATCATGATATCAACAACTATAGACACATGACTTGTGATTATTATGTATTGACTATTGAAGGAAATATGCACTGGAAGACTTGAGCAAGATGCTCGGTGATCTCGATAGAGTTTCCCAACAGGTGGGTCGCAGGATGAACTTGGACAAGACGAAAATCATGTTCAACGTTCATGTAGCACCTATAACAGTTAACGTTGGGAACTCAATTCTTGAAGTTGTTGATCGGTATGTATACCTTGGTCAAACTGTTCAGTTAGGTAAATCCAACTTCAAGAAAGAGGTCGACCGCCGAATCCAACTCGGATGGGCAGCTTTCGGGAAGTAAAATCTTCGACCAGTGTGTGCTACCGGTGATGACATACGGAACTGAGACTTGGCCGCTAAATGTGGGCTTCTTAAATAAGCTCAGAGTCGCTCAGCGTGCTATGGAGAGAGCTGTGCTCGGTGTTTCTCTGCGAGATATGATTCGCAATTCGGTGATCCGCAAGAGAACGAGAGTAACCGACATAGTCCAGAAAGTCAGCAAGCTAAAGTGACAATGGGTAGGCCACATCGTTCGCAGAACCGACAACCGCTGGGGAAGAAATGTTCTCTAGTAGCGGCCCCGCACCGGAGGACGTAGTGTTGGACGACCTCCCATCCAGTGGACGTCTTCCGGCTGATGATGATGATGATAAATGATAATGATGATTGAAGGAAATACAGTTTTATATTGTTATCCCACTATCATAACATCCACGGTTGTTATTATAGTATTCCAGTTTAGATAGATAAAGTTCATATACGTGGCAGCCTTATATCACAAATATCGCAAAGTGTAGGTATAACGGCAAATAAAGGCAAATGAAACAAAGGGTTTGAACTACACTAACCATACATTTGCTAAGTATATTTCGCATACCTGCCAGCAGGTACCACTGACTGTTTCGCATTAAGTTTTAACAGCAACAAAATATGTTGATAAACATAATTTAATATTAGTTATGGCAACTGTTGTGACAACTGAAATTTATAAATTTGCCATCCTGGTAGTCCTTTTTTTCTGCTTTGACGCTGCAGTTAGTAATATAATTTTGTTTTTGTTAAATCTTGGATAAAGTTCGTTTTAGATTAATAAATCTCGTTATGTACTGAAAAGTCAAAGAATGCAAGGTGTGACTTTTATATTTTGTAGGATCTGTTTACATTTTGAGTCATCCTTTAAATATAATGTCTCATAATGAAAATTTGAATTTTCAAAAAAAAATTGTTGTAGTAGTTCAAAAACTTATAAGAGATATAGAGCCAAATGCGCTTTATGTTCATTTCAATTTCAATTTAATGGTAAATGATTCAGTATAAGAGGTCATAGAAATACAAACATTATTCGAAACTCTGCAACAAATTGATATTTTTTTGGCCATAAACGATGGAATATATCATCTAATTTTATATCTGACAATTAAAGGGAGACTAGAGTAGGTATCATTCAGTAACATTAAAATCAATGAATCCAACTAGATGAGTTGGATGTTTTGTCTATAAATCCTTAAGTCCTTAAAAATCGTCAGAGAAAAGTAAAACGTCATTTCATGAAATTTGTGAAGATGTACGTCTCCGACATCCTGAAAGCTTGTTTAAATTGGACGTATTCTATCGTGTGTTAGGTGTAGACATTTATCAATTGAGAACGCATTTTCTTGGAATGAATGAAATTGTTTCCAATTTCAGTGTCTTGCAATCTGCCACTTCGCAAAATTTTAACGATACTGATTTTTTGGAAAAGGATTTAGCATTTGTCCATCTATATAAAGAGGATAAATTCTCGTTTTTCAAGGAAATTTTCAGCGTTCGATCCTCTCTTAGACACGAAATAGAAACATCCTTCGCGTTCATTATTCGCGGCGAAAACAACTAAACTCATTTACGGCCTGGCCACTGGCCACGGTGCGACTGGCGGCGCCTCTGGCGACTGAAACAAATGTATGGCAATGTTCTTAGCATGCCACGGGCCGCGGCGACCAGCGAAGCCACAGATCAAATAAAACTCTAGCGACGGGCGAAATGTATCGAGCGAATCGCGGGGGCGACTGGCCGCGCGGCGGGCGAGCGAAACAAACGTATGAATAGTGATGTGCCGACTCGGGTTAAATTTAACTCGAGTTAAAATTTCGGTAATTCGAGTTGACTCGAGTTAACTGGGATGATGTACAGCCACGGAGTGGGCTCGGGAGGACGATCCCAATTCAGAGCCGCTCCAGCGCAGGCGGACCGGGGGCGCAAGGAGGCGGTTACTTCGCCTTCAAATTCTCCGATGCGGGGCTGCTGGGGGAGTCGCGGGACGGGAAGATTTTTCACACTTAAAAAAAAAGGATGACTTGTTTTTCTTTGTTTTCATCAATTTTGATGACTCGTTTGGTTCTTTACAAATCAAATGCGATAAGAAATGTTTTCTAGAATAAATATAAATAAAACAACAACTCTCATCTCGCTACTCCGCCTCCGCTCTGTGTTAGTGGAGTAGCGAGATAAGATTTATTGCTTGATTAACCATGTTGGTCCGAGCTTCTTTGCAGAATAGACCATCTGCATTCCTGCCAGGTAGCTTGTAAAAGGCGAGCATAGGCTTACTGTCACTAACACCGTGACATATCACTAGGTGGTAGAGTTTCGCATAGACTCGCCCGGACTGGTTCCAGTTGGGAGGATAAGGTAGCCGGTATACTTACTTTTGTTCGAGGCCTAGCAAGCTAGCCCCAGGTTGTCAACGCACCATTACCACCTTTGGTGTCTCTAGGCGGCATGAAATTCTTACCGGATTAGGAAATCCGACTGCTTGCTATCCTTCTAATACCATAAACAAACCTCCACAAAATAACCTGTGAATCAATTCAGTAGATTAAATACAATTAAGTATTGTGATATTGAAAAAATCAATTCATTTATGACATTTGTAATGGGTATTTTTATTTATTTTAAGAATGTTTTTACATCAATTCTCAATAACACTATTTATATTTAGCAATCTTAACAAAATAATATCAGTCAAACTTGATGAAATCGAAAGCATAAAAATATGCTATTATTAGTCAATTATATATACAGTTATCACAAATGTCACAATATATTTTATTAATTAGATTTCGTTCGTTTCGGTCTTAGCACATTTTTAAAGAGCACAACACAACAGGTACTCCAATATAAGGGGCCATCCATAAATTATGTCACGCGAATTTTAGAACTATTCGACCCCTCCTCCCCTCCTTGTCACAGGTTGTCACATTTTTAGAACCCCGTCCCCCCTAATACATAAAATACAAAAAAATCTTAAGGGCTATTTTTAGAGCCTTATTAATTATTTCATAAATTACTAATTTGACTGACCGAAACAAGTAAAATTAACATTATGCGATGGTAGAAATATGTGAACCATATAAGTCTGCGACCGAAAAGTGGCTGGAGGGCGCTGCTAATGTTACCAAACACAAATATATTTAGGTAGATACACTAGGGTATGTTATACAACTTAGTAACAGAGGTTATACAGAAATCGTATAATCTAAATTAAAACATCTTTTCTTTTAATACTTAGAGAATTTTACCAATTTCTGTCACGCACATATTTATCTAGCGACAACTTTAGGTGCGAAACTTTAGTTTATAGTACGAGTTTCGACAAATAAGTCGTATTATTCTGTTAATACCTACGTTTACACATTCCATTTTGTGAGGTTAGGAAAATAAATAAATAATAGGCAGTAATGACTGTTGGTCCGGGCTCCTTTGCAGAATAGACCATCTGCCATCCTGTGCTAGGCAGCTCGTAAAAGGCGACCATAGGCTTGCCGTCACTAACACCGTGACATTTATGATATTGGAAGGCAAACAAGCAGACGGATTTCCTTATGGTAAGAAACTCACGCCGCCTAGACACCAAACGTGTTAATGGTGCGTTGCCAACCTGAAGCCGGGATGTTAGGCCTCGAGCAAAAGTAAGTTTACCGGCTACCTTATCCTCCGATCCGGAACACGTCAACGGTAAGTGCTCACGTTATGACGGCAGGAATAGGTAAGGCGGTGGTACCAATCCAGATGTCACAGTGTTAGTGACGGTACCTATGCTCACCCTTCAGAAGCTGCTTGGCAAGAAGGCAGATAGTCTATTCTGCAAAGGAGCCCGTACCAACACGTGGGAAAATCGTTACTGATGAAAGGTTAAATAACAAGTTATAAGATGAGGTAGGTATATTAAACGTCGTTCTCACATTATAAAACGGGAAACTGTTAGAATAAAGTCTTGGTTAAGTAGGCATTAGGGCCTTTTTTGGGGCAATTTAATTTTACACTTAGGTCTATTTAGGGCCATTTGTTGTTAACTTTAGGGCTATATTCATTTAGGAGTTGGTAACACTGTACGGTGCTAGCCACAGAGTCGAGTGGCAGTCATGCTATGATCTCTTAGAAAATATGTACTATAGTCTTAAAGTGACTGGTACCCTCCAACGATCATTGTCAAAAACAATTTGAGTGTGGGGCTACCATTTGTAAAAAAGTGAGTTTTCATTCAGAATAGTTATTTTTTTATAATTTAATTAAACTTACACCCAATTAAAGAATTTAATCATTTACTGTCACTGAATCCGTAAATGTTTTGTTTAAGGGCAAACGTTCAACACAGCTAGGCAAAAAATTACAAGAGATGGCGCTATTCTGTCAAATTACACGTTTTTATTTATTTCAGTATTATAAACGACAAATTAACTAATTTTATGCAAATTTGCGCCTTTTTCCGATTGTTTCTTAAGACAAATGAAACGCATGTAAGCCTATCAGCACTCATGTTTTTGAGAAAACTAAATTGTTTTGACACTAACATTCATTACAGGCGATACATTATACGTGAACAAAGATTACGCACACACATGCAAGTATTACAATTGTGGAATTAGGTTCTTAGTATTTAATACCGTATTTCATAAGATAGGTTAACTTGTAAATGACGTAGCTATTAGATAGCCGGATTCAACATGTGAGGTTGAAGGTTCGAACCTTGTCGTGCCAAGTGCATTATCTTTGTCTTTTATTATTATTTTTCTCATTTTATAGCTGTTATACTTTTTAAAGGACTCTAAAAAATCAAGAAGTTCTCGATTAGACTTCGTTTTTTTTATTTTTTTTGGATGTTACGCGATTACTCGGCCAATAGCCAAAATATTTTGATGATTCGTTTTTAGAGAAAAAAGTAATGGTCATGATAGGAAATATGCGCCTCTGTGGTCCAGGGTTCGATTCCCGGGTCAGGCAACAAAAATAGATTTGGTTTTTTCCAATCTTGTAATAATATAAAAAATGTTGCTCGGGAGTGAATATGTGCCCGGTTGGCAATAGGCTTGCCGACTATCACATTGTGGGACTTTAGTGTCTTCGTCTAGTCGGGGACCCACAAATCTGTCTGTGCCTCTACCGGCCTCTTCGGGGATAAAGGCGTGAAGATAATTACTTTTTTTTAACTAAGCATAAAGTAACTTTGCAATTGTTTCGAACTCACAGTTGACCTGTTTTTGTTTTATCATGCCTATGGAATATGAAAAATAAAAGAATGTGTGCACGACGACCAAAGACAATGTAGCATATGACCATAGACAACTAGACGGTATCGGCGGGAGTGACCCAATCCGAAGGATGGCACGCGGTGGTACCTTAAGGACATTTCGAGTCTAAGTAAATATTGATATTTCAGTGAATTTATTTTAAGTAAATAACAAACTTTTTGTATACAATTATGAACTTATATACTCTGTTTTGGTTTATATGATTAATTTAACTTAGAAAATGATGTTTTTGAATAGGTTTTAGAATGTTTTATAGCGTTTTTGAGCATGTTATTTTGCAATCATAATTTACGTTAAATTTATGTGTGAAATAGGTTCTATTGTCTAGATTTATGTGTAAAATGGTAAAATGTATGTAGCTAGACCGTCTTAACGTAATACGAAACGTGTAAGTCTTGTAAATAGCCAAAAAATCGTAATAAAAGGTAAAATTTCTTGTGTTTCACTTACCCAAATATAATGAAATTGGAATATGTTGTTATAGATAAGAAAGCGAGTGTAATGTGCATGCGACAGCGCCCGTAACTAAGTAACTTTTATACTAAGCCGCGGGGGGCAGGGAAGTATAAAAGGCAAAAATTGCGGAAATTCGCCGCCACATGAAAACCAAGCGCAGTCGCGTGCACAACTATGTATGCTAGGATAGGTCTAGACTAGACAATGGGTTTGTACTATATTAGATCTGGATAATTGTATGATTTAATAAAGAAATTGAATAAAATGTGGTTCCGGGGGTGAGGAATAGAATGTTCCAGAATCCCATTCCCGAATTGTATAAAAACGCGGACCGGGAATCGGGGATTCATTCGCGGTCGGTCCTTCAGAAAAACCACTTGGAACGCTCAAGAACTGGAAGAAACTCCCAGTGAATAGTGAACATTCTGCGCCTCGCTCTCGACCCTGCAAACGTGTAACCGTGTGTTTTATTTCCCAAAAATCTCTCCAGACGGTATTAGCAATTCGTAAAGCCCTAGGAAATCTATCCGCCTCAGAATGAAAGTTTATTTTAATTATTATTTTATTTATTTTTATTTGTACAGGTTTGTATTTCACAAAATAGGCCAAGTTTACGTTTCAGCTGCTAGG
>NJDC01001915.1:62563-76577 GCA_002245475.1 Calephelis virginiensis | reverse complement strand
AGATATGCTTTATTATTTTTTTCTCTTGTGTGTACGCCCCTAGGCGACATTCTTCTCTTTTTTTTGTCCGCCTCTAGGCGACAGTATGTTATACTGGAAAACCGAAAAAGGACGAAGTAACTGATCCTCCATCCTGATCTTGGTTAAGTGGAGAACTCCATGAGATTTTAGTTGAAAGACATGTTGAAATTCAACCTATCATTTCAAAACACTCTTTCGAGGTCTTATCTGAAAGCAAAAAGAAAATAATATATATTTTTAATCAATTAATTCGTCTTGTCATTTTTTATGTAGATAGTAGGTACATATGATATTTTTAATGTATTCATCCGTACTTAATTAAGATTTTATTACACAAACGTACTCATTCCATTGTGGTAATATTGCCCTTAAATAATTAATGTATCTTAATTATTAATGAATACATTATTACCAGTATAACGAAGCGCTGAGTACAAGAACGAACCGTTAAATATTATTTCAGCTTGATTATATTTCAATTACCACAAATATTAAAACATTAAATTGTACTATACCATTATCCACAGTCTGATAAATAATACAATTTTATCACAGATGGAGTTTGAATACATGTTTCCAAAAGGATATTGTGAAATTATTTTTTTTTATTGAAAAACATACAAGTACCTATAAGGATTTCCAGAAGATAAGAAATAATAATATTCATACGTAAAGCAAAAACTTTGGACCGATTTTTAAGAAAATTGCGCTGACGGAGGAGTATTAACATTTCACATTCCCGGGTTACGTTTAATATTGAGTTAAACTGACAAATATAAGGTGATTTAACCCTTTTTTTTTAACGAATGGAAATCCTCATGGATACCCGCCTCTTTCGGGGGAAGTGGAGGGCTATGGACTCCTACTGGCTAAAACCACTCGGTGACCGTCCTCTGTGCGTATCGGGTGACTGCGGGATCTCCGAAGAACGCACCGCTGTCACCCTTACACCTGCCCGAAGGCTCATCCGCTCAGAAGCCTCCCCCTTCTGATGGCATCACTTTGACGACAGCAGCATGGGGTCACACCATGCTATGCTGCCTGACGTCCCGGGCTGCTTTTTAAGTCAACTGACACCCCGATCAGTTGACCAACCCACTTTTAGTCGCCTGTTACGACAGGCAGAGGATACCGTAGCCCTATTCGTCGCCCGGTACTACAGGGCCTAAGGTGATTTAACCCTAGTTAGACGCTAAGTTAGTGTTAAATACTTAAACAAGGAACGTGCAAGTGGCCCTTATAGTTTATGTGTAGGATAACTGCAGAACGCTAATATTTTTCAATAATAATGCTTATAAAGTGCACTTAATCAAAAAATAAAAATTACACATACTACCATACATTTGAAAATATATTCGTACGTATTCGTATCTTCACGCCCATATCCCCGAAGCAGTAGGAGACGCACAACCAGGGCACCCACGACTAGCCGAAGACATTAAGTCCCACAATGTGGTAGGTGGCAAGCCTATCTCTAACCGGGCATATCCAATCCCGGGCAACGTTATTTTATATTAGAAAATTGAAATACACGTTTTCTATTTTTTGTTGCCCGAGTCCGACCCGGGGATAAAACTCGGGACCTCAAGAAGTCAAATCCAACGCCGGGCCGCTAGACTAAAGAGGTGATATATTGATAACGACAAAAGATCACAGATGACGCACAAAAAGGAGTTATGGTGCCATCGAGAGAAAAGATGGTCGAAGTTTTTTCATAATTATTGAATTTCGTGTTAATAATGAGTGAAATTAGTCAATCTTGGTGGCATTTTGTACAATTTTGTTCAGTGAAAGTGCACAAATGAAATAATCATGAAGAAATTAGCGTATCGTATATTTTCTCGTTGCCGCCAAATCTCGTTACATGAGCTTGTGTAAAAAGGCCACCGCTTTACCCAAGAGCCTGACATGACTTACTGGCGACTTATGACTTATGACTAATTAAAATTAATTGAAATAGATATAAAATTTGATGCAAATTTCTACTTGACTAATGGCTAAATACTAACGTGAAGGCCAAAACTTAAAGAAAGAAAGAAAAGGAAGACGCACAAAAATCTTAATCTTGATAAATGTAGATAGCATTCTTATTAAACGGAAAGAAAACGGGCTATTTCTTTTTTGAAAATTAACTCCTAAAGGCCTATAATAGAGGATGAAAGTTTGTATGAAAATCATAAGAATTCCACGCTAAAGAAGTGATAGACTCCGTCATCTATATATCTATATAATGGTAATCATTTAGTATAAGATAGATAAATCATATTATTGCGTAGCTGCCAATTGGTGTAAATTTAAGTTTATTATTTATTGTAGAATATTTATATATCATCGTCTCAATGTAGAAACGGTTTGGGCGTATTAAAATAGGAAAAACACGTACACTACAATAAGCACAACAAATTAGTACTTTCATATATCACATTAACACTCACTTCATAATCAGCTTTATATAATTTGCACCTACAAAGTTACTGAAAAATATTTGTGAATATTAAAATTCAATTTTGTGTTTTTATGTTAAGCAGACGGCTCTCCGGATAGTGAGATATAACTGTCGCCTTTAGACACCATAAATGTTACTGGTGCATCTCTCGGTCGGGATCTTAGTCTGCGTGTCCAAGGCTACTGGTTATACTTTCCTACTTGGAATATGATAGTAACCAGCACCATAGCTATGCGGTAGGAAAAGAAGCATCCATTAAGCTGCGAAAGCATTCTACCACCTAATTACAACTGACTACACTGATGGAATATTCTAAAATTGTTAAATAACAACTGGTAGTACATGAACGACGATAAAAACTTACCCCAAGCATTTATTTGAAGTAGGTACGGAGAAAAGCTAAAATTAGAACTTCTTATGAAAGTCGATTTTATTATAGCTACTCGTATTGTAAAGTATAAATTTCATCTGAACTCGTTTAACTGTATTATATAAAAGTAGCAGCCCACCCCTGCTTCGCACGGATATAAAATATACATATTTTTTTATGAAATTGGAAGGCAAACAAGCAGACGGATTTCCTGATGGAAAGAAATTCACGCCGCCTAGAGACACCAAAGGTGGTAATGGTGCGTTGCCGACCTAAAGCCAGGATACCCTCCGAACCGGAACACGTCATGACGTTATGGCTTCAGGAATAGGTAAGGCCACCGCCTTACCAATCCGGGCGAGTCGCTGCTAAACTCTACTACCTAGTCAAATGTCATGGTGTTAGTGACGGTGAGCCTATGCTCGCCTTTTACGAGCTGCCTAGCAAGGAAGGTAGATGGTCTATTCTCTTCACTTTATCCATTAAAAAGAGATTGGTATGAGAAGCAATTAATCCCAAGCATTTCTGTCTTCTAAATGTTCTGAAATCTTATAATAATCCTTACCACACAGTTTAAATTTAATATATTTTTTTAATTTATTAAACAATACTGTCAACCGGGGCTACTTTGACTTCAAGGGTAACTTTGACAGTTTTTGGGGCTACTTTAACATTAAGTCAAAAGCCCCTGTCAACGCTCGCGCCGCTCGCGCAATCTTTGCTACATCTGCAAATGCGATTTTAGATTTTATTTCAATGCTCCAGGCAGATGCACATGCCACATTTAATGCAACGAACATGTGTCATGTGGGTCTACAGCAGCCTTTCCCAAAGTGGGCGCTATCGCCCCCTTGTGGGCGCTGGAAGCCTAGAGAGGGGCGGGAAACAAACATGAAAAAATGGTTTTATTGAAGTCCAGGCGAGACATTTATATGTTATTATTGAGGTTTTTGACGAAAAAAACGAGGAGGGGGCGCTACAAAATTACTGATTTTCAAAGTGGGCGTTACATGAAATAAGTTTGGGAATCTCTGGTCTACAGCATGTGCAATAAAGGGTAAAAAAATCTAGCCTATGAGTGTATTGTCTGCGAAAACGAAGATTATTTTTTTAATTTATTCATGCTCACCTCAGGTAATTGCTCACAACCAACACATGAGCAGAGATTTGATTACTTTTAAATTTTATATTCCTGATCTTTTTAATATTTTCAAGTTTTATTGTCCAAAGTTTTTAGATTTTAATTTTTTTGTGATCTCAAAAGTTTTATTAAAGACTGATTAAGTAATAATAGTATAATAAGAAAATAAGCCAATGATAGTATCATAAAAAAAGAAGGAATATCTTTTTAAAGATTTTCTTTAATAATTTTTTTAATTAGATTGAGTAAAAACGGGTTTTCATTTAATTTACACGTTTAAAGGAAAATATTGTTTTTTTTTAATATTAAAATAATGTCAATGTAGCCTACACGTTGGATATCTATGATAATACACTCAATTTAAGGCCATATTAAAGAAACCCCACATATGGAGTAACTTTGACAGGAAATAAAAAAAAATTTAAACATTTTGGGCTGTAGTAAAGCTCAACTTTTGTATGCATTTTCTAGCCAAAGGACACATTGCTCTATTGGAACAAACCGGGATGATTTTCAAACTTTAAATAAAAAGATACATAGAAATAACTTCTAAAACCAGTTCAAAGTAACTCCGGTTGACGGTAAGTCTTTAATATGCTCGGGAAGTTTATAGTAAAAACGTATACATTGGCCCATGAAAAAATAACTGATTCTGTGGATAAGATACACATGCACAACAATATTGTTTTTATTCTTCGTATTTAGAGCATGTACATCGCAATTTTTCTTTAACAAATTTATATGTTATGGACGTATAATAAGTTTTCAAAAATATGTAATTTAATCTTTAGTTGCTCAATTGGTTGAGGATCGTTAGCCAGTTGAAGGTACGTCAGTACTTTTTCTTCTTTTGTAGCGAAGGGTACTTTTTCTTTCATTTGTGGTGCCCGATTGGCCAAGGTTATCTCTTTCCACTGTGCTTGCAAAAAATAAATAATAATTTACATAGCAGTTATACATCGTGTAAATGACAGCGTAATGAAAAATGAAACCATGGATTCTGTACATGATGGACATGCATATTATGTAGTTGGAATTTTGTGTTGGATATTTCATCAATTTTTCAAAACTTTTTGTTTTTTTTATATTGATTTCCCTATTATTTCATTATACAATCTAAATCAACTCGATTTTATACTTAATATCTAATAAATAATACAATTTTACTAAAAACAGCAATGTAATAAAACAGCGTATTAGGTCGGCACCTACAGCTCGTAACGCGCGGCTTAATGCATATACTTTGTTCAATATACATTGCGGGCTGAAAGACTGCTAAATATTTAACTTCTAGTTTCCGACAAAAACTGTTAAAAGAAATTTTGAAGTATGATGTGTAACTACCACAGAAATTTTCGTTACGGTGTCAAATACACCGTGTATTCAAAGCTATATATACCTTTTTATTAGACTGGATACGAAATAAGCATCTGCTTATTATTTATACTCCATCTGGAGTGCCTAATAAAAACATTCTTAGCCTATCACCAAGAGGTAAGAGGGCAGAGGCACAACCAGGACACCGACGACTAGCTGAAGACACTAAGTGCCTCAATGAGACAGGCACCAAGCCTGTCGTCAACCGGGCACATATATAATCCTAGGCGCCGTTATTTTTATAAGAAAATTGAAAATACAAATTTTCATTGTATTGTTGCCCGACCCGGGGATCGAATCCCTTGACCTCGAAAAGTCAAGCCGGACCGCTAGACCACAGAGGCGATAAGAGCGAAGGAAACTTGTATGTTAACCCTACAAAACACGACAATGGCGAGCATGGAAGTTAGAAGTGCAGTAATATTAAAGCGTTTTCAATCATATCTAGTAATCCCTAGATAAACAAACATGGAAAATTTAAGCTCGGTTTATTGGTTTGTGTTCAAACATCATAATGTTACTGGAAGGTTACTTCGTCCCACATAGTTTTCCCCCAAAATATGACGGGTCCCTGTAGACGGTCATAAATACATTTGCGAAACATACTACATTGTTTTATAAATAAATCGATATTAGAACAATACCACGGCAATACCTAAATACAAGTTTTAAAAAAGAATGAAAAACGGACTTTTATCCTATTATAAATGCGAAAGTTTGTAAGTATGGATGTATGGATGTTTGTTACTCTTTCACGCTCGAATGGCTGAACGGATTTGTCTGAAATTTGGAAGACAGATAGATTGTGACCTGGATTAACATATAGGCTATTTTTTATCCCGATCGCACACCGAGTTTCTGTGAAAACGCGGGCGAAGCCGCAGGTAGCAGCTAGTAAAAAAATATATTCTTATTTCTTTCTAAAAAAAGTTGATATTTGCTTAGATACCTATTCAATTTCTACAAATTCTAAAAAAAGCAAAAAATTTCCCACCAGGCTTGACCTTTGGACCTGTACTCCTTTTTCTCAAGCCGACGAATGCTTTAACCATTTAAGCTACTGAGGATTCACATTCCTATCTTTCATGTCTCGAAATTTTTAATTCCTTTCTTTACCGTTAACGCGGGTAGTTCAATTATTCATTTTTTTATTTGTATACGTTTCTACATAGTATAAAACAAAGTTAGTTTCTGCTGTGTGCTCTATGTATAATTAAATCTTTAAAACTACGCAACTGATTTTGATTTAGTCATTCAAGAGAAAGGTGTACGAATAATGTATGTAATATATGTAAGCTTTGTGGAGACATTGACATTGACGTTTGTGAAGAGCATCGAATTCTGGCCTTTGGCACAAGTGTCAGAAATATAGATAAAAGTGTCTAAGTCAAACATTTAATTTAATTTACATCAAACTAAAATTTGATTTATATAAATAAGAGCAGGGAAGAGTGGTTTTGTTTATGTAATAAACATTGTAAAATAGGACTACTAAAGTTATAAGTCTCTAGTATAAGTGTACAGTCTATGGTTATAAGTAAAGCATGAACATAATAGTCGATTCTCTATTATAGGTTAGTTTTTCTTTAATTTTATTAGATTGTACAACGTATTTTTTGTTTTAATAAATAAATTCTCTATTATAGACGCATCACATTGTGTTTTTGCTGAGAAAACCTCCAACAGATATTATATATATAATGTGTTTTACATAGAAGTGTGTCCACTGTCCATCAGTGCAAATGGATGGTCTGCTAATATTCATGTATTTTTAAGAAAGAAAAAAATACTGTGACAATCCTCTTATACAAAAAAAAGAGAAAACTTGTAGCAAGTTACGTAAAAGTACTAAAGTTAGATATTATTATATAACATCCCTAGGGCAGTATAATAATAAAAAAATATGAGAAGCAACTGTTGGCCGAGGTGAAAATTTTGAAAGTGACATTTTTCTTCTGCTGCGGTAAATGAAATCGCCATTTTCTATGTTCCAATTTACATGGTAATAATGTACATCACATATTATTTTTAGATTTCAAGTATCTTCCTGTCCATATCCCCGAATAGGTAGGCAAAGGCACAACCAGGGCACCCACGACTAGCCGAAGACACTAAGTCACACAATGTGATAGGTGGCAAGCCTTTGGCCAACCGGGCACATATCCCATCCCGAGCAATATTTCTTTTTATTAGAAAATTGGAAATCCCAAATTTTCTTTTTGATGCCCGACCTGCGATTCGAACCCGGGACCTCATGCGGTCAAGTCCAACACCTGAACCGCTAGACCACAGAGGCGATATTTAGATTCATCGTTCTCTTATTTAAGAAGTTGCAGGGGGAGGGGCACATTTTACCATGTTGGAAGTATCTCTCGTGCAAACTATTCAGTTTAGAAAAAAATAATATTAGAAACCTAAATATCATTTTTGAAGACCAATCCATAAATACCCCACAATTATGGATTTGATAAAAAAAATTTGAGGTTTAGTTCGAAGCATGGGAAACCCCTAATAAAAAAAATTTGGAGGTTTAGTTCGAAGCATGGGAAACCCCCAAATTTTATTGATATTTTTTTTTATTTTTACGTGAAAATTTCAATGCAGTTCACGGAATACTACTTATAAAGTTTTAACAGCATAGCTCTTATAATTTCGGATAAAATGCCTGTGACATACGGCCATATGTGACACCATCCTTTATTAAGCCTTTGGTTACGGAACCCTAAAAATGATTATTTTTTAATAAAAATCTAAAAGAGAACTAGAGAAATTTATGAGAACCAGATGGTGGTAATGCCTCTGCAATGCTACAAGTTCACATTTTATGTAGCAAACTTTTTTTTATTGACAAATAAATAAAGTTAAATAAGTAATTTTTTTTCTTATGATTACAATCGAGCAGATTTGGCGGCTTTTCTGATTATTTAACATAGATAACTTAGTGCGTGACTATCTTACGGACAGGATCTTAGGCCTAATTTGTGAGTCTATTGACTATACAGTTTACTTTCCACGTGGAAAACGGTAATGTCTCTATGGCAGTAGTAACAGGTAAAGCGCTGGTGCCAATCCGGACGAGATTGCACATCATTATATTCGTATTCCAAGTCGTAGTCCACCTGGTATACTTAGACACGTAGTCTCAGACAGTGATGCACCAGTAACATCTATAGTATATTGGCGACTTTTATCTCTTACGGAGGGTTACATAGTTATTTGCTCTTTTAACAGCGAAAATATGCCTATACTTATAAACAAATATCTCCCCGTGTTGGCCCCAGTCCGTTGACTAGAATAGACCATCTGCCTTTCTACCCGTCAGCTCGTAAGAGGCGGGCACAGGTTAAAATATAGGTCATTACCAATAAGACCACTGGTGGTAGAGTGCTTGCTGTGTAGCTACATACCCGGGTAGGGATCCACCATTATAGCTTTTCCTGTTGCCATAACGCCACTGTCATGTTCTGGTTTGGAGAGTAGGGTAGCCGGAGACTTGCACAATAGGCCTAATATCCCCTTTCATCCCGGTCTCAGGACAGCGACGCACCTGTAAAATCTATGGTGTCTATAGGCCACGCTTGTCTCTTACTATCGAAAGACCCTTGTGCTTGATCGCTGACCTATCATATAAAAATACTTCTCAAAGTTTAAATCGTTGACTATGGCTAAAATGACAGCTGATAAGATGTACCCGACACTATAAATATATACTTACTTAGGTATATACTTCTAAACTAATCGCCTCTGTGGTCTAGCGGTTCAGTTGTTGGACTTGACTGCATGAGGTCTCGGGTTCGAATCCAGGGTCGGGCAACAAAAAGCAAAATTGGGTTTTTTCAATTTTCTAATAAAAAAACGTTGCTCGGGATTGGATATGTGCCCGGTTGGCGATAGGCTTGCTACCTATCACACTGTGGGACTTAGTGTCTTCGACTAGTCGTGGGTGCCTTGGTTGTGCCTCTGCCTACCTCTTCGTGGATATGGACGTGAAGATACTTTTTTTTAAACTAAAGAAAAAAATCTTGTTTTTATCAAAGGCTGATCTGAGCGTAATTACAAGTATCTACTTGAATGAACACATTTTAATTTCTTGGCAAAAAATACTTCATTAAGGATTCATTTTTAATTTAATCATAAGGTTGCCTTCAGGTGAAATGAAATAACGTCTAATTATTTCTTACTTTGGCAGAAAATTTATTTGAATAACATTTTCTACGAATCTGAGGACTTTTTCTTTTGAAGCTTTAAGTTATTCTTTTTGTGTGATTATAATATTTTTTATTTATATGTGACTATCAATAATCATAATATGAAAAATGTTTAATAGCCCCAAAAAACCCCTCTGTAATATAGCTTAAAATCATTGACATGACTAATGTCAGCTTTTAAACAAAATAATCTGCATCCGGATCGGTCCATCCGTTTAGGAGTTATGATACACACACACACACAAACAGCCATATCAAATCTATAAAACCACTCTTGTTCCTTAAGGTGAGTTATTAGAATGGATAGATTAGCTATGCCTCCGCCCACACAAATAAACAAATAATCGTGGACAAATTCCACAAATGGGACTAATCCCAAGTAAGGAAATTACGCCAATATGTTATGGGTGAAAGACAACGACAATATTAACATAGAAATTCTTATATATTATGATACCATCATTGTTTAATATTCTTATATATAAAACTCTCGTGTCACAATGTTAGTTACTGCTCTCCTCCGAAACGGCTTTAAAGATTTTAAATGCGTATTCAGTCGGTCTGAGTATCGGCTACTATCTATTTTTCATTCTCCTAAGTGATAACTCAACCAAATTCCAACCAAACCAAAATCGCCTTAAAATATAGCAGAATAACGTCTGCCGAGTCAGCTAGTTATATATAGTAAATAACCTAATATTAACTTTCCCTTTATGAAACACCACGATCAGATCAATCGGATATTATCCGAGGGTGGTGTCAAGAGTCTCCGAAACCGGCGTGTTTGTATGAAAAGGGTTATGAATGTGATGGAAGCAAGACAGGTTTGTCAGGATCGTGAGGTCTGGCACTCGATACTCTCTGCCTACCCCGTAAGGGACTTGGCGTGAAGATATGTATGTATGTTTATGAAACAACATACGACCTTCCTCGAAACGTGGAATAAGTACTAGCCAGATTTCCTTACGATCGGTTCAGTCAGCAGATTCAGTGAGAAAAGCGGTTATACAGAGATACAGGCAAAAATTCAGAAAATGCTAAAAAGTATTCTGTTGTCCATTTTAGTAGCCTGCGCCTATTTTTTTTTAAATGTCTTCCCAGTGTTAACTTTCCCCGTGTTGGTGAGGGCTCCTTTGCCGAATAGACCATCTGCCTTTTGCCAGGCAGCTCGTGAAAGGCAACCATAGGCTTACAGTGGCTAACACCATGACATCTGAGTAGGCGATAGAGTTTCGCAGCGACTCGCCCTTATCAGTAATACCATCTTACCCATTCCTGCCACCAAAACGTCAGTGCTTGCCGTTGACGTGTTTCGGTTCGAAGGATAAGGTAGCCGGTAAACTTACTTTTGCTCGAGGCCTAACATCCCGGCCTCAGGTTTTCAACGCTCCATTACCACCTTTGATGTCTTTAGGCGGTGTAAATTTCTTCTTGTTTGCCTTCCGATATTATACGAAATATAAAAAATATGTTCCGAATTTATATATCTATATAACTTCTGTAAGCCAAAAAGCACTAACTGTAGCAAAACTGACAGCCTTATCTTAAGATGTATCTCTACGCCCTCTCTCTGTATAAAATATATGCTTTATGGCATTTGGTTCAGCTCTTTATGATTAATACGTACCTATTTATTTATTTAGACGTCAAGAACGAAATTGAAGCATTTTTTATGTAGTTTTACAATGTTTAAACAATAGATATATATCAAATCAAAATCAGGTCGAATCATCCACTCGATTACGTTAAATCATACAATGTATAATGTCAATGTGTAATGTTCCTGGAGAAGTTATACAAATTGAATCTACCCCCAAAGTAAACAAATTATATGCTTGTGTTATGGGCGTTGGTCAACGACGACAATACATAGAAATACTTAAAAAGATACCACAATAAATTTAATAACACCCAGACCCGAAAATGCAGACATCTAAATGTTCATCACACTAATGCCTGCCCCGGCCCCGTCGGGAATTGAACCCGAGCTTCGCGGCCACTCGACCAACTAGGCGGTCCGAGTCGACGGTTTGGTAAAATGAAACAAGAAAATAACGAAAGGTGGAATAAGAGTCGTAAATTTTTATTATTTTTAGCTGTTTTAGAAAAATAATGAAGATTACCCAAAACTTGTTTTGTGGTCATGTTTATCGATTTTTCTGTTTGTGACCACATCAGGGAAAAATATGAGTAGACCGATTTTGATTTCATTTTCACTAGTTTAAGGACACATTTTGTTTAACTTACAATCCCAAATAAGTTTCATCAAAATTGGAAAAGTAGGTGCAAGATTATTCTCGATAAAAGAAAATATGTAATATTTTATTGCCCCTCGTATCAAAATAAATTTAATAAGCACCAAGACCCGGAAATGCAGACATATAAATGTTTATCACGCCATGCCTGCCCCCGTAGGGAATCGAAACCGAGTCTCACGGTTGTTTGTCAGGTAATAAAAAAAAGTGTATTTTTAATCCTCGAACAAAAATAACGTTACCCGTATTTGGATACTATGTGCCCGGTTGACGATAGGCTTAACAAATTGTGGGTTTTAGTGTTTTCGGCTAGTCGTGGGTGCCCTGGAGGTGCCTCTGCTTACCTCTAAGGGGATATGGGCGTGAACAAAGATGCAATGCAATGCAACTTAGGGTTCCGAAGTCAAAGGCCAAAAATCGAAATTCTTATTGATTTGTCATGTCTGTCTGCCCGTCCGTATGTCACGGCCACTTTTCCGAACCAATATGAGCTATGTCGTTGAAACTTGATAAGTAGAAGTTTTCTGTGAGCCACAGTAAGATTTTCACCCACAAATAAAAAAATGATAATAAATTTTGGGGGTTACTTACGTTACTCAGAACCAAAACTCAAAACTGATTTTTTTTAATAAACGTCATATATGGTCGTCGCGTTTTAACTTTCCAATTCATATGATTTTATCATCTAATATTTCTTATTTATTGAATTATAATCAAACAGACAAATTTATTGTTACTAAGAAACACACGACAATACGCGGAATACAGCTAGCATGCCTCTCAAAGGTAGACCACCTACTAATGAGTGCCACAGTACAAATATGAAACAGTATGGAAATTAAGCGTACAACTCGTACGAATCAACGTGAACACCGCTAGAATGCGACCCCTCTCCCGCTGCCGCGCGGCGTCCCGCATTCGCCGCTAGCGCTCAGTAGCGATTGCATCTTTGTTACTGTTATCAAACCGATCATTTATCAGCATGAAAAAATAATAAATGAAAGAAGAAAAATGAAAATGACAATTGACGCCACAGCGCGAGGTGTACAGTTAATTAAAAAATTAAAGCAATAAGGTTGTGAAGTTATTTTTTTATCGGTACGTTACGTTATTTACAAATAATAAAATAGATAGACTCATGGCGTCGGGTAATCAAAGCATAAGATGAATACCTACGATAGTAGATTTTTTTAAAATATTGTGGAAATAATAACAACGAGACAACACAAAGTACTTGCTGCTACAGCGCCGCAAAAACCGCTTAGGTGCGTCGTCGATGCGCATGAGTGTGAGTGTCATTTTCGTAGGTGTGTAGGTAATTTCCATACTGTTTCATATTTGTATTGTGCGAGTGTCAACCTCGATAAACCAACTCTTTATGAGGTACTTAGTTTGAATATACTCAAACTGCAAAGTAAAAAGTAAAACTCCTTGGTATAGGGAACAAGTAACTAACAAAAAAACACATCGGCAAATTTATAACCTACTAGTTGTTGCTCGCGGCGTTGCCTGCGTGGTTAATGGTCGCACAGGAACATTTTTGAGGTTAAAACTATTTTATATGTTAATCCAAGTTACCTTCTATATGTATGCCATGGAAATCGGTTCAGCAGTTTTTGAGTGAAGGAGTAACAGACAAAAAACATAAAAACTTTCGCTTTTAGAACATTAGTAGGATTCCTCGTGTTGGTCCGGACTCCTTTGCAGAATAAACCATCTGCCTTCCTGCCAGGCAGCTCGTAAAAGGCGAGCACAGGCTTACCGTCACTAACACCGTGACATCTGACTAGGTGTTAGAGTTTCGCAGCGACTCACCCGGATTGGTGCCACCGCCTTACCTATTCCTGCCGCCATAACGTCATGACATGTTCCGGTTTGGAGGGTAAGGTAGCCGGTAAACTTACTTTTGCTCGAGGCCTAACATCCCGGCCTCAGGTTGACAACGCACCATTACCACCTTTGGTGTCTCTAGGCGGCGTGAATTTCTTACCATTAGGAAATCTGTCTGCTTGTTTGCCTTTTGCTTTCCAATGTCATAAATGTTATCAACATCCTGTTAGCAGTTTTATACTTACTTGCAGTTTTACAGAGACTCGCCCGGATTGGTACCACTGCCTTACCCATTCCTGTTAACGTCAGTGCTTGACCCTGTGTTCCAGTTAGGAAGATAAGGTAGCCGGTAAACGTAATTTTGCT
>NJDC01001915.1:48071-62032 GCA_002245475.1 Calephelis virginiensis | reverse complement strand
AATAGTTTATCTGCTGTTTATTAATATAATCTAAAATACAAATAGTTCATTAAAAAGTTTATAATAACTAAATTACAAACTATATATTTAAAGACAAAGTGGGATTAAATGTTCCTAAACTATTTTGTTATTTTTAAAATTAATGAATTATTTAATATGTATCTAACGATTTTATTATTTAAAGCTATTTAATAAAAATATGTATAATTTTATGATTGCTCGATTTTAATTAAATATTTATCAATTTGCCTGTACATTAATTTGTGTACATTTTAAATTATGAACGGTTAAGTTTTCCTGACAAAGTGACATAGTATTTATTAAATTTACATTAATTTCCACTATCGTTATAAATTGAATTTCATTATATTAAAATAATAACACCAAAAAATGTTTGTTTGTCTGTTTTGATTGGTTGTGTTTTGTTGTTTGTTTGTTTTGTCTTATGTCTAAACCAGAAAAGTGATAGACTCATGCCATATAGTAAATGTTTATCTCAGATAATCCTGCTGCAGCTTGAAAAATTAATTAAAAACTCCATTTTGAGAGTGGCAGAAGCACTGCTTAGAAAATTTTTAATCGACTTCGAAAAAAAGTTATACGTTCGACTTCTACATTTTTTTGTATCTATATTAATCGATTTCCCCGTCATTTCTGAACCAATTTTATTTATTTTTATTTGAAAGAGCGTACTCCCGAGGTAGTCCCATTACCACGACGACGATGACGATGTCAGTTTTACTGTGGTTAAACAGGCAAGCAGACAAATCATACTTTTAGTTTATGGTAGACAGGGTTAAATTTAAAACGATCCTATCATTTTGGAGCTCTCTTAACCAGACTTAGGTAAATAAATGCCCCTGGATAATCCTACTAATATTAAAAATGCGAAAGTTTGTAAGGATGTGTGTATGTTTGTTACTCTTTCACGCTCGAATGGCTGAACAGATTTGTGTAAAATTTGAAACACAGATAGATTGTGATCTGGATTAACATATGGGTTACTTTTAATCCAGATCGCACAACGGGTTACTGTGAAAACGCGGGCGAAGACTCAGGCAACACCTAGTATTTTATAAAATAACACATATTACAAAATAATCATGTTACAAATATACAGAAAAAGATATAATCGAATGACTAATCTTCTTCTGATTAAAATAAATATTTCTGGACAAGTTACACAAATTGAATCTAACCCTAAAGTAAGCAAATTATATACATGTGTTATGGGTGTTAGTCAACGATGACAACACATAAAAATACTTAAAAAGATACCACAATAAATTTAATAACACCCAGACCCGAAAATGCAGACATCTAAATGTTCATCACACAAATGCCTGCCCCGGCCCCGTCGGGAATTGAACCCGAGCTTCGCGGCCACTCGACCAAGCGATCCAAGTCGACGGTTTGGTAAAATGAAACAAGAAAATAACGAAAGGTGGAGTAAGAGTCGTAAAAAAAAAGGTGGAATAAGAGTCGTAAATTTTTATTATTTTTAGCTGTTTTATAAAAATAATGAAGAAAGATTACCCAAAACTTGTTTTGTGGTTAAAATCGTCATGTTTATCGATTTTTCTGTTTGTGACCACATCAGGAAAAAATATGAGTAGACCGATTTTGATTTCGTTTTCACTAGTTTAAGGACACATTTTGTTTAATTCACAATCCGAAATAAGTTTCATCAAAATTGGAAAAGTAGGTGCAAGATTATTCTCGATTAAAGAAAATATGTAATATTTTATTGCCCCTCGGCGAAACCGAAACCGAAAAAGCAAAGTTTATAGACTGTCTCAATATGGTAGCCCAAGACCATGAGCAACCAGACCGTCGCGTCGCGTCGTCAAAAATTCTTCTTCTTTTATAAATAGGTATAGCTTTCAATCGTTTTCACGACTTATTTAGCCAATGTCAAAAATTATAAAAGCTTAAAAATTTTTCACTACATTCTAATGTAAAGCTTAAAGTATTACGTCATTGGAAGGTAATAACTACAGTCTGGAAATAGAATTAAATGTTTACTAGTGGTAGGTGTACCACTAGTACACCTACCACTAGTAAACTACAAACTACATGTACCTACTTTTACCTATCTCAGGAATAATAGGCGTGACAAAACATATTTTCAATGACAAATGTTCCGTTTGTGTATGTTTTTATCATGAGTTTTTGATAATAAGGCGGAGTACACATTGTAATCATTACAGTTTATAGATAAACGATAGACTGTTTTGTCGTTGACGTACACACCCGGCATAAATACATAATTAGGCGCAGTAAAACTGCAGAAACTGACTCTATTTCGTCGCGATTTGATATTTTTTTTTATCGAAAGATAGCAAATGGTTCCGAAATGATCCCACGTATATTTTACCAACATCCTACTAGTAGTTTTTGAGTTACACTTAGTAATGTATAATTATTTCACGTATATTTATGACATCAAAATATATGCATTGTTAAGTAACTCAAAAACGACTAGTCGGACCATATTCATACCAGACCAGACCATAAAATTCGTATAGGACCACCTCGAAACCATGATTCTAAAGAACTATCAAATCAGTTGGCTATTGACGGACATACCAAAAATAAAATCGAGAATTCGAATTAAGAACCTTTTTTTAATAAAGAAAAAATCCAAGACAGGTATTCCACCATACGTTACTACCACCATAGGATTCTCAGTCATAAAATTGATTCACACGTGTCTCAACCACACCTCATCAAAGCGACTAATGGTGGTCAAACAGTTGTTTATGTGAAAAGTGTCGCTGCGTCGACCAATGTGATTCGAACACGAAAAATTGTTGTGTCGCTAATACTTGCGTTCAAGTCGCGTTGTTTATTTGCAATGTCGTCAGTATCACCCATGTTTTCGATATTGACGTCAAAATTAATTCTACTGTTTGTAGTTGTCCTGTCGATGTGGAACGTGTGAAATAAGCCTTATGGTGACGATTCTTTCTCAATTAAGCTACTAATTAAGTTCAAATTTGGAAAGTAAATAAGAGTTTTGGCGCCATCGTGAATGAAGATGGTCGTATTTTTTTCACAATTATTGAATTTAGTGTAAAACATGAGTAAAATTAGTTTAATTTTATTCAGTGAAAGTGCACAAATGAAATAATCATGAAGAAATTAGTGTAATGTCAATTTCCTCGCTGCCGCCAAATCTCATAGACGAGCTTGTGTAACGAAACCACCGTTTTACTCAAGACCAGACATGACTTTGTAAATTAGTGACTAATGACTGAAATAAAGAATGAATACTTAAGACATGAATTGAAAATATGCAACAAGAAAAAGATTTATTAATACGGAAGACGTGGTTGTATGGACTCAGATCCTTTGCCTTTCCCCGACTGGGAAAATTGAATTTGACGAATGTAAATAATGTCGTTATTTAAATCTTTATAACATATATAAGTAGCATACATGTATGTAATACATGAAATTTAATTAAAATTGGATTAATTATACTTAAATGGTTATTTTCGATCAAACACATAAAGGCTGCTTTACACAGCTTTGAAAACTTACTTCGCATTGTTTTATGTTTAATTAGAACGTAACACAAAGAGAAATTCAACTTCGAGTTCTCTAACAGCTGTCTGGCAGGTACCACACTTCAATAATTACAATATTAATATATACTAGTGGTCGCTTGTGGCCGAAATTCAACCATAATAAATTTTGATTATAGGCTATTCAATACAAAATTACTAAAAATTAGTGTTCAAATATGTATATCAGCTATTTTAATTCAGGATTCCGACGAAATCTGACTTTTCATACAAACTTTGTTAGTCAGTTAGTTTGCTGTAGCCCTGAAGATAATATAATAAACCAACATGACAGTTGTGTAAAGATTAGACCGAGTCGAAGGTTAGCGTACAGACGCCGGACGCCTCCAACCAACCGCGTGGCATGGGTTTGATTTCCAATGTGTATTTGTATGATGAACATTAAGGGGCCATGTATGCTAAAATACGTTAATATACTGTTTTTTTTTCATACAAAGCAATTATAGATCTTGGCGACAAAAATACACAAGATTAACATTAATATGCTTTATAAGACTAGTGTTTCCAAAACACGATTCATTTCACTTTGCTCGATAGAAAAAAAATCAAAAAGTTAACCCTATTTTGAAAGCAAAACCCATCTGTCTACTTTAATTATGAAAATATCGACACCAGATTTAACATAAACATAAATAAGTATTATACCTAAAAGATAGCTGTTTCAGTTTCTATATTTTTTTTCAAATTACTTTTATAGTGTCAAAAATAGTGATTTGGTGCTTAAGACATTTACTTTAGAGCGCAATATTTCATAGTAATCATGGAACGGGGGAGTGCGCTGATTGGCTCTTCTGTCTGACTAAGTATGGGGCCTTAAGTTATCTGCGTTTCTGTCTATATACAGGGTTACTGGTACTAAGAGAGATTTTCTATTATTCTAGGAGATTTTCTAGAAGTTGTTGCTTTTGATGTACTAAAGCCGCCCTAGAAAGGTTATGCGTTAGTTACCAGTAACCCTGTATATGGATGTCTTATTACATAGATAAATATAATACATATCTTGTTAAATACCACTGTGCATTACTATCGTTCACTGACAGCAATAACACGGCGTATAATTTGTGTACTTGGGGTAAGACCAATTTGTACACCCGCATATGTACAATTTGTACACACATTTTACGTCAAGTCCCTTACGGGGCATGCAGAGAATATCGAGTGCCAAATCTCACGATCCTGGGAGACCTTCCTGGATTCCTCCACATTCATTAATCTTAATATACTCTTGATACCACATGACCGAACCAGCGGAGCATAGAGCCCTTTCTCATTTTAACAATGTAATTTGTCACGGGCCTATTTATTAATTTATTAGCAAAGAGCGATCAAAGCGAAATTAATTGCAATGTGTCAAATACCATTATAATGTGAAAGCAGATTGAATCACGATTTAGCAATTATCGTACAAACATCGCACATTTTTTTCTATTGTTCGATGTTGTAAGTTACGTAATACCAAGAATTAGTAAATGTATAATATTGTCTTTGGTGATATCACAGACAAGAAATACTCATTCCTTGTCTATGGTAATACGAATATGGAGGATTTACCTAAAGATTATAGTTCCCAGTTTTGTTTTAAAAGTGAAAAAAAAACATCAAGTAAAGTATCTGTAAAGGTAAAATAATCATTATCTGCGGTGCAAATTATGTTCAAGAATAATACACATACGTTTATGTATTACAGAAGCAATATGGAGCTCATGCCGGAGGCTGATTGTCTTTGTTAATTTCAATTTTACTTAAACCTTTTGTATGTTGGAATAGAGAGACAAAATTAGACATAATATAATCAAAATGTATTTAGAAATAGATCTCGCTCACGTAAACAATTTATATAAACTCATAAGTTACTGAATACGTACAAATATATTTCGGTACAGCGTTCCATTTAGGGTTGACAACTTTTAATTAAATTTTATAACATTAATACTGAAGAAAGAAAATTAAAAGCAATTACGTCAATTTTGCCCTTAATGATTACAAGTCGTAAAAGCTTTTTGGATCCATTTTAATAAACTACACTAACATTTTGTTAAAGTAATTTACCTTGAAAGAGATTTTTGGTTCCGCTTTTCATTCCCACGTGTTAGCAGTAATTTAAAAATTAATTAATAAATAATGTATATATTCGAATAAATTTGCGGTTATTTCGGGGAAAAGTTATAATAAGTATAGCTTAAGAGGTTGTTTTGTAGTTTGTTCAAGTTTTTCCGAAAATGTTTGATTTACCAACAATACAAAAAGTTGAGTTGATCATTAACAGACGTCTAGAAACAAAAAAAAGTGTACAAGATAGGTTTATGCCCAAAATAAAGTTTAAACAAGGTTAAACCTGTATATGGATGTTTTATTACATATATTACAATATCTTGGTAAATACCACTGTGCATTATTACCGTTCACTGACACTAATAATAAATATAATTTGCTTACTTTGGGGTTAGCCTAATTTGTACACACGCATATGTACAATTTGTACACACATTTTACGTTAAGTCCCTTATGACGTAGGCAGATAGTATCAAGCGCCAAACCTCACGTTTCTTACAAACCTGCCTGTCTCTACATTCATAACCCTTTTCATACAAACAAGCCGGTTTCGGAGACTCTTGACACTACTTTCGGATAAAATCCGAGCGATTTGATCATGAAACCACATTCGCATTGTATATCTGCTTTGTCAATCTTTCATCAGCCATTTACTAATATTGAAATACCAATACGAGTAGGTACAATGCACTACCTACAATAAGGCATATTGGCAGCCCTATTTTTATTGCAAACAGTTTATTTGAGTTACGAAAACTGTCATTTGAATTGCCAAATAAAAGTGAGTGATCTATTTTAAAAATCACAATGGCTTAGGGTTATGGTTTTTTGCAAAATTAACGCAAAATATGTAGATTAAATTCTACAAGTTTTTTTCGTTACAGAAATTTTGATAGTTTATTTTAGTCATTGAAAAATAATAACTGTCTGTGGTTTTGTTTGTACAGCAAGTTTTTTTTCAATTGAAGATGGTTTACAAATTTAAGCAAATATATTGGCTAACAGTTTAAAATTATGTGGTTAACTATCCATCTTTACTGAGATTTTGAAAACGAGGGTTAAAAAATGTCCTGTCATAGTGTAGAGAATTATGTGGCCCACGGCAATTTTTTATGATATTGTAAGGCAAATAAGCTGACGGATTTTTGATGGTAAGAAATTCACCAGATTTCAAAGGTGGTAATGGTGCGTTGCCAACCTGAGGCCAGGATGTTAAGCCCCGAGCTAAAGTTTGTTTACTGGCTACCTTATCTTCCAAACCGGAACCGCAATAGCAAGCGCTGATGTTATGGCGGCAGGCATAGATAAGTCGGTGGTATCAATCCGGGCGAGTCGATGCGAAACATTAACACCTATTCATATGTTGTAAGTGACGGTAGGCCTATGCTCACCTTTTGCGAGCTGCCTGGCAGAAAGGCAGATGATATATTCTGCAAAGGAGCCCGGACCAACACGGTGGACAAAACAACTTTTGCCGGTTCAGCTGGTCTATATATATTTAGAAATAGCATTAGGTATCTCTTAAATATGTACTTAAGTCAGATCAGTTGAAGGATTATCCAGAAAATCTATATGTATATCTATCTATAATATTCATTTTGCCTTCACAAACTGTACGCGATACTTTCAAGCGATATCAAGTTCGATAGTATTTGCTAAAATTGGATCTGTATAGTTTTTCTTTCTTTAGTTTTTGGCATTTGCGTGGCGACTTGAATAATGCTAGCCATTATTCAAGTCGAAACACGCATCTTTACATTTACCTGAATACTATTATTATATATTATATTATTATACCGTTACATATACCTGACAGCGATGCTGACAGCATTTACCTGATTAAGTAAAATTGATTTTTAATAATATAAAATTCTCAAATTCTCAAGGAAATACAATAATAAAAAATTAGGTTCTCAAGGAAAGTCATGTCAGGGTCCTAAGTAAAGCGGTGGCCTCATCACTCAAGCTCATTAAATGAAATTGGGCGGGAACGACAAAGTACACGATACACTAATTTTTTTCATGATTATTTCATTTGTGCACTTTCATTGACCAAAATTGTACAAAATGCTACCAAAATTGACTGATTTCATATAAACACAAAATTCAATGATTAAAAAAACTGTGACCATCTTTTCTCTCTTTCTTTCTTTCTTTAGGTTTTGGCAATCTCGTTAGTATTTTGCCATTAATCAAGTAGAAATTTACATCAAATTTTACATCAATTTTAATAAATTATATTAAGTCATTAGTCATAAGTCGCCAGTAAGTCATGTCAGGCTCTTGGGTAAAGCGGTGGCCTTTTTACACAAGCTCACGTAATGAAATTTGGCGGCAATGAGGAAATATACGATACTCTAATTTCTTCATGATTATTTCATTTGTGCACTTTCACTGAACAAAATTGTACAAAATGCCACTAAGATTGACTAATTTCACTCATTATTAACACGAAATTCAATAATTATGAAAAAACTTCGACCATCTTTTCTCTCGATGGCGCCAAAACCTCTCTGTGTTGTTGTGTTTGACAATTTGAAATGACAGATTTAGATCAGCAACGTGTATTTTAACAGTAGTTATTCAACTCGTTTAAAATAAATGATTATTAAATTTCATTGCTTTTGACATTTCTAATTGTATCATCCAAGGTTGAAAATAGATAATTGTCTTTCTGTGAAGACAATTGTTTTATGAAATTGTTTTGTTTTGTTTTATGAAACAATTGTTTGAATTCAATTAGAACTATCCATAAATGTGAAAATTAGATTCTTCCTTCTTTCGCGTTTAATGATAGATGTTCTAATGTTTTTTGTGTGGAGATAGTTAAGAGCCTGGAATACATAATATGTCTTATCCCGATATCTGAAATAGCTTAAATAACTTCGAAATTCAAGCGAAGCCGTGGGCAACAATACGGTTATTTTTTCAAAAGCCTTTCTTTTTTAAAAAGAACCATCAAAATCGGTTGGCATCAAAAAGTAGGAGGTTCTCAATTCAACAGTAGGTTTTCTTATTTTTTTTTTGTATGTTTGTGACGTGATTATTCCGTTAATAGCCAACCTATTTTGATGGTTTTTGTTTAAAAAGATAGGCCATGATTTTTAGGTGGTTCAGTATTAATTTTATCATGATCCGACAAGTGGTTTTCAAATTATACTTAACTAGCAGTCCGCCCCGACTTCGCTCGGGTATAAAATATTCATATATACCTTCCTCTTCAATCACTTTATCTATAAAAAAAATCGCATCAAAATCCGTTGCGTAGTTTTAAAGATTTAAGCGTACAAAGGGACATAGGGACAGAAAAAGCAACTTTGTTTTATACTATGTACCCATTGATAATGCATAATTTTTTCACATATCTTCACGAATCATTTATTCATTATTAAGTGTAACTCATAAACTATTAGGAGGATATTGATATAATGTATGTGGGACCATTTCGGAACCATGTTGCAACCAACCGAATTATTAAATTTCGACTGAAATGAAATAGTTGCTGCGCTTAATTATTCAGTGTTTTAAAAATCTATCGTAATTGATATTTATAATACTTAAACATAGATGACGCTTTTTTAAATACATCATGTCTCGGCCCAAAATAGCCCGGTGAAGTAGTAAAACCTATATTAGCCAATTCAAAAATAAAAAATACGTTATAACGAAAGCTTGTGGCTCTTAAGTGGGTATAAAATAGTCGTCGTTTTTAAATATCATACCAAGGGTTGCCATTCCGCAGCTTAGAGATGTTCTGGCGGCGAAACCCTTCGAAGTAATAGTCATAGGGTTGCGAGTTCTCAGCAGCAGGTAGGCACTCGATTGTCGCGATCAGTTCGCCAGTCACGTCGAGCGTATTTATTGCGTATTTTGTAACATCAGGAAAATTTTCAGCTAGATTGCTATTCAATATCATAAAAAGATTGATCAGACATAAATAATAAAGTAATATTACTCGGAGTCAGGCCCAGGATAATATTATTTTGTTGACAACCATTTTTATCTTCCGACTTGAGCAGTGTTTAGGGCAATATGAGTTTTTATGTGATATTTTAAGTTTCAATTTTGCTTGCATGTGTTACTTATATACAAAAACTTGCGATGTGTACATGATCAAGTATTCTGTACGTATGTTTCTAAGTTATGCTTAATTTTTTTATGTATCACGACATCATGTAACCGATTACCCCTGACCACCCATTTCGAGGTGGTCCACCACCTCCGAATCGTGTATGTTAAGATGACTCTTCTGTGACCATGTAACCGGCGCGTGTATAATGTCATGTTACGTTACGCATATTGACCTTTTACTTTTCAGTCCAAATAAAATAGTGTGAAAAAACGAGGATAAGGGCCAAACGTAAAATACCGTGACTTTAGGGAAAACATTGGTGTTTATTATGTCGATAATTTGGTATAAAAATAAACATCCCTGGACAATACACAAGTTAACCTAACCCCAAAGTATTAGATTATATGTTTGTCTTATGAGCTAGACAACGATACTAATACATTGATATACTTAAATAGGTACCCGTATAAATTTAATAGACATACAGACCTGGGGGCTAATTGTGTAAATCAGTTACCCACTCAAATTGTAAAAGTGTACAACAAATAGCTGTCAAATGACGTGTTTTATATTTGCTATCTCCAGTGACTAACCGAAATACAGAAGAGATATCAAACATAATGACGTCATTTGATGTACACTTTTGTAGTTTGAGTTGGCTGAGATACATAATCATTCCCCTGGATATACGGACACCTATGTTTATCACAGAAATGTTTATCCTCTTTGGGAGTCGCACCCTAGCCTTGCGGTTGGTCGGTGGTCAGCAATATACTGTTTTTTTCATACAAAGCAATTATGGATCTTGGCGACAAAAATACACAAGATTAACATTAATATGCTTTATAAGACTAGTGTTTCCAAAACACGATTTATTTCACTTTGCTCGATAGAAAAAAATCAAAAAGTTAACCCATTTTTGAAAGCAAAACCCATCTGTCTACTTCAATTATGAAAACTATCGACTCCAGATTTAACACAAACATAGATAAGTATTATACCTAAAAGATAACTGTTTCAGTTTTTATATTTTTTTTCAAATTACATTTATAGTATCAAAAATAGTGATTTGGCGCTTAAGACATTTACTTTAGAGCGCAATATATCATAGTAGTCATGGAACGGGGGAGTGCGCTGATTGGCTGTTCTAGCTGACTAAGTATGGGGCCTTAAGCGTATTTGCTAACTCCTAGGTCATGAGGTAGCCATGTAATAAAATAACGAAAATAAAAAATACTTCTGTAGTGAGAATCGAAGTTTCAAACAAGCCCATTTGGAATACCAACTCCGTTTTAGGGCTGATTTGGTGAATCAGGTTTAATTAAACTAAAATCAGTGTAAACGAGATTACACAACACGTTTTTTTTTTTAAGTGAAAACTTCTTTAGCGGCGTTGCGCACTTTTTTTAGAATGGGTAAAAACTTCTAAACTCGCGTCAGTACACGTGACCTGATCGAAAATTCGTAAGACGGCGCAGGGCGCTTGCGCGAATGTTCATGTTTGTGTACGATAGCGCAATAAACGAATATTGTATTCTAATACGTAAATCATAGTACTTTCATACTGATGATTAAAGCAATTCGTGCAAAATTGTTCCCTAACCATTTCAAAATATCAAAAATGCACAACGTTAATATTCAAGTTTTCACTTCTGCCGGCACTCCCGGAGTCATCGTTTTTTAAAATTGACAATTCTTATCTCCATCCCTTGACAATTTACTTACCACGTCAAATATTTTAATAATAAAATATTTGCAATAAACAAAATTTATTTCACAATAAAATTACATGATTGACCCAGGTATACAAATACTCTTTAGTTTTGGCGCCATCGTGAAAAAAAGTGGTCGTAATATTTTCATCATTATTGAATTTTGTGTTTATATTGAGTGAAATTGGTTATTTTAGGTGGGAATTATATTAATTTTGTTCAGTGAAAGTGCACAAATGAAATAATCATGAAGATATTAGTGTATCGTCTATTTCCTCACTGTCGTCAAATCTCCTAGATGAGCTTGAGTAACGAAGCCACCGCTTTACTCAAGACCCTGACCTGACATGACATTGTACATAGTGACTAATGACTGTATAGGAATTAACTAACTTGACATTGGTAAAGTAGTCGTGTAAAACGATCGAAAGCCATATTTATAAAAGAAGAAGAAAAATGCTCTAGCACCAGTCATTGACACTTTTGACAATCTACTAAACGTTTTTTAAGTTAATCGCGTTTAAATTAGATGGTGAAATCCAGCCCTATAAATAAACACAGAGTGGAGCAAGAACTCCAACGTTCAACCTGGTATTATAAACCTTATCCAACCTGGTATATAATCATTATCATTATGTTTCTCATTAATGTTATTTACATTGTTCATATGATCACGGAAAAAATGAGATGGGATAGAAAGAAGATATGTATGTATTTTTAGTTTATAATAAACGATAGGAAAACATGACATTTCAAAGCGGATACCTATTTTTTTTTTCAATTGTAACGCAGTGTTATAAATAAATTCATTTAATTTTAAAAATTTCTTAAACGAATGTAACAAAAATGATTAACGGATGCGGGTAGATCATAAAATCAGTTTTATTGTTTTATCTTCGTGCGTCGTAAGATACCCGATAGCTTGTAGCTGCTATAAATAATACGACGTATGTATTTTTCACTTTATCTCATAGTGTTTTACAAAGCCAATTACGCCATGCATTGACATTCAAAATACTGTGAAAGTTACTGAAGTGAAACTTCTTAAGAATCGTTGTGATTTCAAAACGGGTGCAACGGAAAAGCGACAGGTAAGACACAAATAGATATATATTCATCTCATTCTTTTGTCGATTTACTGAAGTTTTACTTCTAACGTGTGTGAATCGCACATACACCTTATTTAACAATCGCTTCTTTACACTAGCTTTTCGTGTATGAGAAGCACTATCCTGATGGTAAGAAATTCTGTAGAATCCTGTAGATTGTTTTTTTTTTATGATATGGTAAGGCAAACAAGCAGATGGATTTCCTGATGTTTAGAAATTCACGCCGCCTAGGCCTTGAGCAAAAGGAAGTTTACCGGCTACCTTGCCCTCTGAACCGGAACACGTCATGAAGTTATGGCGGCACGAATAGGTAAGGCGGTGGTACCAATCCGGGCGAGTCACTGCTAAACTCTACCACCAAAGTAGATGTAATAGATGCAGAGGCTGGTGTATGAGGCCTTAAATGCAAGTCCATCGGCTACCTCGCACGAGACATTGTTATTATAGTGGCTGCAAGATACAGTAGGGTGGTTGATTTCTCTCTACCGGTGCCAGTACCAGTATCCGGGCAAGTTGCTGCATAGCACCTTAACCACCAGTGGTAATGACATACTTGATCTATGCTCTACTCTTACGAGATACCAGGTATAGATGTAGATTGGATATTCTACAGCATCTTCATCATCATCATCATCATCAGCTAGAGGACGTCTGGACGGCTGGACATAGGCCTCCCCCAAAAAGCGCCACAAGTCACGGTCACCAGCCGCTTGTATCCAGCGACTCCCCGCGACTTTAACCAGGTCATCAGTCCACCGGGTGGGAGTTACTCTCGTTCTCTTGCGGATCATCGAATTGCGGATCATATCTCGCAGAAAAACACCAAGCATAGCTCTCTCTATAGCACGCTGAGCGACTCTGAGCTTATTTAAGTGGCCCACAACGGCCGACGGCTATTCTATATAGAAGTATCTATTTATAACTTTCATAAATTTGAAAAATCTATGAAATTTATTATCTTTTTGAAATTCTTTAATATAAAAGAAAATTAGATTCTAAATTCATTTTTCCTACAAACGTTTCTCGGTTTGATGAATCGATGACATAATGTTTCATTTATTACCTATTATTTTACCATTTATTATTATTTACTATTTATTATTTTGACCGCCTCGTTGATCGAGTGGCTAGCGTGCACGCCTAACTACACTGACCAACCGCGAGGTTCGTGTTCGATTCCCGTCGGGGGTAGGTATTTGTGTGATGACTAGCACCCATAATACAAGCATATAATTTGCTTACTTTAGGGTTAAATTGAATTTGTGTATTTGTATTATTTTTTCAATGATATAACCTTTCATATTCGAATGTTTCGCCGACGGAATGATACTCTCATGAGATTCGACAACTGGATTTTTCCACGACAAAAATTTCACCGATAGAATTATTCTTTCATTGGTAAAATAAAATTCTAGGCTGGAGGAAT
>NJDC01001915.1:17817-29437 GCA_002245475.1 Calephelis virginiensis | reverse complement strand
ATATTGCTGACGTATTTTAGCATACATGGCCTCTTAATAATTCGCCAGTATTGTGTTCAAGAGTTGGGTACATGTGACATACTCGATTCCAATATCCAATGTTACATGAACCGAGCTTCAAGAGTAACCCTACAGCCTACAGGTCACGTGTCCTAACGCGTGTTTAATATATTTTAACTATCACAAAACTTGCACAATGGCACTAAAGTAGTTTCACTTATTTTTTATTCGTAACCAAATGCTTACTTTCAAGTTCTGGAAGACAAATTTATACAAGATTAATACCAAGTACTTCAATTTGTAGTTTGTAACAAACATGTTTCACAATATTCAATTGTATTACTGTTCTAATTAACTCATGTTAACTAAGTTCTGTTCATGTAGTTGAATGGATTAGGGTGGCTTTATCGAGGAATTTCGAATAAGGATTTCCAACATAATGATCATTGTTTACGTCTGACTATTATCTGAGTTGGACGGATTAATTGCTTTACATATCTTCAAGCCAAACCCTTTACGGGTTAGGCGGAGAGTATCGAGCCAATGTCACTAGTCCTAGAGACCTGCGTAGCTTTTTAGTAGCTTTGTTGATGACCTCATTATTAATCGTCGTTGACAAATAAACAAAAAATGTATGCATTAGTGGGTATATTTCAAAAACCACTAATTGGATCAAGAGTAAATTAATATACGACCACCTCGGAAATATAACATTAAAAAAATATCAAAATCGGGTGGTTATTGTCCGAGTAACTTTAACTTATATTTAAGTTAAAGTTTATGTTGAGTGTTTTTAAGTTATGTTTTGTATATAAGTCTATTAAATATTTAGTAGATATATTATTCCCACAGATAACTAAAATAGTTCAGATTATATTTAAACTACCTATCTACTCAACTGTCGGCGAATGTCGGATTGCGTTACGACAATATGTGTGCAGCCCCTAACGTGTCAATAAAATTATGAATGAATGAATAAGCACATTATGGTGCACTAAAAATATACTCATTAATATTAACACGAAATACGTTCCCATATAGAAACGAAAGTTTGTTACCAAGTAGAAATAATAAGCTCATTAAAACTACAGATACCGACTCCAACTAATACATTGAGTACCATGTCGCGGTTTGAACATTATTTTTTAGAAAGATAACAAATGGTTAGTATGTTTTTTTGACCAATTATTATTTATTTAATAATTTATTGTACAAAAAACAACTAACATAAACTTTGAAACCAAAAGACTTGTACAAAAGGTCAGCTTATCTCAGATAAAGAGATTATTACTATTATTAAAAGATATCACAAAAAATTAAATAAAAGTAAATAAACAAAGTACAAAAGGCAAGCATAAGTCTAATAAAAAGTCTTTCGGCCAACCCGTAAAAAGAAATAAGAAATAAAATATTACACCTGGTTTACAGGTAAATACACTATCTATCAATAGCGTAAATTTATATTTTTGTACTTAATTTTTCAAAAAATACCATATTCATTTCTATACAATTAAGAGCATCTCTGAAATATCGAGTACCACAAGTAAAACATCACCTTTGTGATAAAAACATAAAAGCAAATTTAAGTCCTATTCCTTTAGCAAAGTTAAGCAAAGTTAAGTTGCAAAAACCCATAAAGATTCAACATGTCTGTCTATCCGTCCTTTCGTATGTCACAGCCACTATACTCTCAACTTATTAGTATTACGCACTTGAAACTTACTGGTAAACATATCCTTTATAGACTCGAAAAGTCTATAAAGGATATATTTTTTAGTCTATAAAGGATAAAGTCTATAAAGGATTTTTAGTCTATAAAGGATTATATTAGTCTATAATGGATATAAAGGATATATCCTTTATAGACTCCAAAAGTCTATAAAGGATATATTTTTATTAAAAAATAAACAAAAAACACTCACAACCACACACACATACACACACACACACACACACACACATAAGTTCATCATTACAGATGAAATTCACATTTTAGAATGGCCATAACTTTCATTTCTCGCAACGTATTTTTTTTATTTTTTTTAGCACTTGCCCTGTGCTTGGGATAAATTTCTATGAATTTTAAAGAATTGTGTATCTATAGGACATAACTACCCGCGTTAACGGGTTAGAAAGGAATTAAAAATTTCGCAACGGGACTTGAATCCTCGGTAGCTCAATTGGTTAGAGCATTCGTCGGCTTGAGAAGAAAGGTTACAGGTTCAAATCCTGTCTAGGGCGAAATTTTTTCTTTCTTTAAAATTTGTAATAATATTATTTCTGTTAAAAGCAATAAATAAAATATATTATATTTGATTTGATAGGTACATTTGTAATCATCGTGTTTTTATTATAAGGAAATCTGCCAACTTGTTTCCTTTTCCGATATCGTGAAAAATCGAAAATAGGTGACCCAGTTACACGAGGAAGCTATCAATCAAATTAATTGTAGAAGTAAACAATGATGAATAGGAAGAACACGATGGGGGCGTAATTATTGACTTATAAATAAGGTTAGTAGCATCAGTTGTCTTTCCATGGTCTAAATGGGTTCATATTGGCTCAACTGAAGTTCATCAGAAATAATTCCTACCGATTTGTAATCCAAATGATTACTTTCCAAAAGTTTATTGTTCTAAAGCTACGAAATTCCTTGTTCGTAATTCTAAAGGTTTCATTCATAAAATTTTTAGTGCTGCCGACTATGTTTATGTCACTTATGTTTCCGAAACTTGTATTTAATCATTAACGAAAATATATTGTAAATCCTACTGATGTTTCTAACTTAAGTACATGGTTAGATATGAAAACACAATTTCCATAATAATTCTACTAATTTTTAGAAAGAGAAGAAAATATATTTTTTATTACACTGGGTAAATCAGTATATTAAAATTATATTTGAAATGTCGAAATGACAATGATTTATAAATTCGAAATCTTCTTCATTCGAAGTCTTTCTCCAATAAAATTTAAATAGTGGTTGAACCCGTGTTTTACTAAACACTGTCTTTAGATTTTCAACTAATGTTGTGCTACCACATCAACCACATGACTATTTTTTTTGTGGTAAGACAAACATGAAACAATTTATTTTTATTTTAGCACTTGCCCTGTGCTTGGGATAAATTTTCTATAAATTTTAAAGAAAGAAATTATTGGTTATTGACTATATCCAATAATTGTTTCATCAAAATTCACTAAAAATAATTTCCCAACATCTACAAATTCACCTCCTCGTTGGTCGAATGTCTAGCATACACGCCTAAATACATTATTCCGCGAGGCTCAGGTTGGATTCCCGCAGGGGGCAGGCATTTGTGTGAAGAACATTTAGATGTCTGCATTTCTAGGTCTGGGTTTTAATTAAATTTATTTAAGTATTTCTATGTATTAGAATCGTTAACTAACACCCATGACATAAGCATACAATTTGCTTATTTTTGGGTTAAATTCAATTTGTGTGACTTGTTCAGGGATATTTATTAGTATCATTATTTATTTTTCATTCATTATTTTTTTTTTATTAATTCTTCAGCCTTACCCTTAGGACTGTTTATTGTTAGTTTTTAAGCACTCGGCGCTCGCATTACCCTATATTGCTGTAAAATTTCGACCTGACCTGCCTTACTGGTCTGACTTATTTCTTATCCTGATTCTGTGACGACGTTCACAAGCCAAATAAATAAGTCAGTCCAGTAGGGGAGGCCAGGTCGAAATTTTACAGCAACAAAGGATAATGAGAACGCAAGATGACGAATTCATTGACCAAGTTCCTTGTAATTGCAATATTTTAACGAATTATTTACCGAATGCATTTTTTACCTCGTTGGATAGCTAAAAAAATGTAGAAGTTTTTAAATGACACGCAGACTAAACTCATGGGCATTTTTTTTGAGAAAATACTTATATTATAAAAACTTTTTTTCTAAAATAAAAACTATTTTTCTAAAATACAGCGTATACCTTTTATTTGATCATAGATTAATACGATTGTATTGATCTTAATTAACAAAATAAAATTTAGCCTTTTTGAAAATATGATTAAAATTAAAATCTGAATATTATTTTTTTGTGTTGTTTGCAGTGTAAACTGGATTTTCTTGGTTTACTTTCGGATACACAATACAGGAGTCAAAATGGTAGCAAATGACCTCCCCTACAACTCAAAAGGATTCGATCCAATTACTAATAACCCTGTATTTACATATGAACATTTCTCTTGAATCACTCAAAAAAAAACACTTCAAATTCCGTTGCATCAATTTAAAGATCTTACTATACATATTACATAGGGACACATGGCGGAAAGCGAATTTTTTTTATACTGTGTGGTGACATAGGTATATTCTCTCCTTGGTAATGTGTGTGTTAATAAGTTAACTAAATTTGACAATGTCCTGTCCCGGCCCAGAGATTAGAGCAGCCATCTTAAATCCTTTTAGTCCGGTACCAATATGGGAGATTTTATAACATCAAAATAAGTTTACTCATGCCATTTCCAACAATAAACAAACAAGATTCAGTAGACTAAGGATGTATGCGGTAATCTACTTCACCTTAATCAAGATAAAATGTTTTTGTTTGTTGCGAATAATTTATACGTGGCCAGGATTAAGTAAAAATAATGGGACAGTTATATAATAATATATTAATAATAACAAGAAAAATATTAAAGGTAATTTATTGAATATAATATTAATACCAAATTATTAGTTCATAATATATGAGCAGTAAAACTGCAAAAACAAGAATCCATTTATTTTAGTACTCCATTACGATTTAATATTTTCAGAAGGACAGATTCCGAGGTGGTCCCATATAAATTTTATCAACTTACCAACCACCACCACAATGATGACATAGTAATTGTGGAGATGCTTTTAATGAATTCCATGATACCTTGACTTTATTTTATGAATTGTGTTTTCCCAAAATTCAAATTAAAGTTTTAAATAAGCTAATAAAAAATAAATGGCTTTCTAAGGGTCTCTTAAAGTGCTGTTAAGAAAAACAGCAATTATATTTAAATTATTGTTATTCCCAATATAACAAAAAGGGGAATAAAATAAATTATATACGTTATAAAAAACGTATTATCAAAATGTATTTTAGAATTTCAGAAACAGGCATCATTGAAATATATTGAACAATCTTCCAATAAATACAAAGCTTCATGGGATGTAATTAAAAGGTCATTTCAAAATAAAATGTCTAAACACGAGATTGAACAAATTAAAATTAACAACTTAGTATATACTGATTCTCAAGAAATTCGTAATCATTTTAATGAGGTCCTTATAAATCAGACTAAGTCATTTAAAAAAATCAAAATCAGCCCAGCTACACACATCATAAAATATCATAATTTGTCTAATCATACAATAAGTATGTTTCTGACACCAGTAGATGATCATGACATAATAAAGTCTATAAATAATTTGAAAAATACAACAGCAACGGGCTATGATAATATAAGCACATCAATATTAAAGAATGTGGCCAGTGTTATAGCAAAGCCTCTTTGTCATATAATTAATTTATCATTTTCCTTTCTTTCTTTCTTTCTAATGTTGTCGAAATTAGCGAAAATGTATGCATTACTATAAAACTAATTATTGGATCACGATGAAAGTTATAAAAAATTAGCTCGGAATAATAATTACCCATTTTCCCAAAAAGTAATCATTCGATTTGGTTCGCTTCTGAACGAGTAATTACGGTAGAAACTTAAAAAAAAACATACAGTCAAATTTGTAATTTCATCTTTTTCGATTCGGTTAATTAACATGATGTTGCCTGGGTTTACGACCACATACTGAAATTAATTAGCCCTCTCGTAGGAACCTATTGCCAAACCGGTGCGCCAAATTTCGCCTAAGATTTCAACTCCGATAATTTGACCTCCAAATAATGTACTTCCTGAATTTTTTCATACCAACAATCATATTACCTAGTTTACTACCTAGACTACTTGTACCTAGAGTAGTTACTCTGTTTCTAGCGTTCGTAGTTCCGAATCATTCAAATTCTTAATCTCAGTAGTAACAAACGTCCAATATACTATTATTTGTTTTCCTATATTTTATTTACAATGGAACTCTACCAAGTGCCGACGATAACAAGTATTAATTCTAACACAAATGATAATAATATGAACATCGTCATCTATCTATAACTATCGTATACTGCAAATAGTATGAGTAAAAACTTGAGACCGAAAAATTTTGGAAATAAGGATAATTCTGATTACAAATCGGTAGAAAGAAACGTTTCGTGTAAAAAACTTTAATCGTGTCAATATAACATTTAAATACCAGGATAAAAAGTAGCCTTAAAATTATCTCATTGCATCTCTAAAGACAGACAAACGAAGATAAGGAAACAACAAACAAACACACATTTTTAATATTAATATAGACAAAATAATATTAATACAAAATAGTTATGGAAAAGTAAAGTACGTCAGTTAAAATTAATTGAACTCCACAAAGTGCCGACACTAATAAGCATAAGAAAGTTCATTATGATTTAACCTAGTTTTTAGTCGACAATTATGTTATGCTACTTTTCTCATGCAAATTTTCTGTTGTAGAACTCGAAAATTTTAAAGTATTTTTTCTGCATTTTCGCAAACTTTTCTTAAGATCTAGGACTAGCCAGACACCAACAAGCAAGTAGTCTAACAATATATAATAGGTATTAAGAATAGAAAATCTAGTTTTCATTATTCTCGGCGGTTGCTGTAATTACATTAATATGTAATAACTAGTTGCTACATGCGGCTTCGCCTGCGTTTTCACAGGAACCCGTTTTGCGTTTACGTTGTCACAATCTATCTGTGTTCCAAACTTCAGACAAATCCGTTCAGCAATTCAAACGTGAAATAGTGACAAACATACATACTCACAAACTTTCGCATTTATACTATTAGTAAGATTAAAGAATTATCAATCCTATTAATATTATAAATGCGAAAGTTTGAATATTTGTTTACTTATTAGTTACTCCTTCATGCAAGAACTGCTTAACCGATTTTAATAAAATTTGGCACACGTAGTAACTTGGATTAACACATAGGATAGTTTTTATTCCGAAAAAAAAAACTCCTGCGGGACTATTAACCACACGGGCAACGCCGCTGCAACAGCCAGTAATCTATAATTTAATTACCAAGCACTTTTTTTATTTACTAAACATAATGTTATATGGTCAATATTACATTCATAGAATTTAATCCATTCAATTTATTAATTTACTCTAACAATAGGTATGTAGTTGAAGAAAATCCATTTTAAGTATGTATATATATAATATCTTCGAGTAACATCCATGACACAAACATTTAATTTGCTTACTTTGACTCTGATAAATTTGGGTAATTTGTTCAGATTTATTTACTCGCAATGTCATTAAAAATAACATTTCTGTTGCAATATTACCAAGTACAAGCAATAGAGATATTATAATTGCATATTAGATAACTGCCATCTCGTTTGAACAATGCCAAGAAATATAGATTCTGTTATTCTAAGAAAATTCAATTTCCTCCCTTTGATAGACAATATCTTTGTAAAATATAAACGCCGCCCATATATTACAAAGACTGCGCTCAGCTCATTGCTCTCATATTACATCGTGTATGTTGAATTAACAATATCGTGCTAATTTTTATACGGGTTGATACAAAAATAGAGTTGTAACGGATGAACTGAATAATTCATTCTAATATCATAAATTATTTTTTTCTTTCGCGTCGCAAAGTAGAGATGTTAAGGTAAAATTGGAGAGAGGTATATGCTACTTTTTATCCCGATATCTAAAGGAAAAAATGTCAGGCTTTTACAACAGTTTTTTCATTAATTAAAATGAAACATTATTTATTCTCTACACAATATTTGTTAAAAATTAAACAAAATTAGGTGGATGGACCGGCCAACAACTAATTGGTAATAAGAACAGAATACAAAATGAATATAAATAAGAATGGGATTTAATATCATAAGGAACGAGTAGGTAACATTGAAGAAAATGTCAGGGTTTTACAACAACTCTTGGGCTCTTTCAGCAGTACCTAGCAACGTTTATAGACGTCATTGTAAGTCTGTCAACAATATCTCTGACTTTTCTGTTAACTTCTACAAGATTTAAAACAAAGAAAAAGCTTCGGCCCAGATGACATAGACGTTAGTTAGTTTAAATCGTGACCAACTAACGTCTATATGACGTGACTCACCCTGGATAATAATACAACACAACCAACAACTTAAATTTATTCAATATAATTTTTAACATTCTTAAAATGACTCTTTGTTATCGTGATGGGAACAACTCAAAACCATCTTATCTACTAAAATTGTTTGAGCTATTTCCAATTTAAAAACTCATCTAGTCGCAGAATTTAGTGGGGTTCCGTAGAAACTATCCCACTAGAAACATAAATACAATTATCGACTATTAATCGACTACACTGTGAAAAATATTAAATTTCAAGTTCATAATTTAATTTCACCAATAAATCAAAATTCAGAAAAGTAGCATGAGTTTTGAACAACTTTAAAGGTAGATTTCAGTAAACCGAAAACACACATACGAGTAGGACTTTCAACAAATAACTTGGCACTCATAAATTTCAGTTCTTCTAGCTGGAGAAGTCGACAAATTCTTAATTTCTTGGCTATTATTTCACATTTATGTTTTTGATGGGATACTATTATTTTTTGTAGATAAGTTATTGTTGTTTCATACGATATATAAAAAATTAAGTAAAATTTTAACTACTTCCTTACTAACTTTGATGTCACTTTATTGATTATAATTACGTAAATTACTGTATCAATGTTTATTTAAGCTATTTGAAACTTTTTACTGTACACAAACTAAGAGCGACTTGAATGGTATTGGGTTAACTTTAATATTGAGTTAAATTGACAAATACAAAGTGATTTAAACTTAGTTATAAGCTAACTCTGAGTTAAATAGTTAAACCATGAACTTTTTTTCTTATTTTAAAACATCTTTACAATAATTAAAGTGATGATACATTATATTTATAAGAGACTGGCATGAGGAGCAATTAATCCCAAGCGTTCTTATCAGCTAAATATTCAGCAAAGGTTTATTCCTTAAATCTTAATATCCCTTTTCATATAATTTCCATTAAATACATTTCTTAAATTTAATAATTGGAAGGTCTTTTATATAATTGGTAAGTTTCTTGTAAAACCGAACACACTGGCCCATGAAAGAATGGCTCACTCTGTGGAGACACGACACATGAACCGCAAGATTATTTTTATTCCTTATATTGACAAAATGTATATCACTATTTTTTCTTTTTCAAAGATATACTGAGATGTTACAGTTACAATTTTGATTTCTTTTATTTTTTATCTCAGGGAAGCTTTTGGGCATAGGTTATCGCCTCTGTGGTCTAGCGGTTCAGTTGTTGGACTTGACTGCACGAGGTCCTGGGTTCGAATCCCGGGTCAGGCAACAAAAAGAAAATTGGGTTTTTCCAATTTAGTAATAAAAAAAACGTTGCTCGGGATTGGATATATGCCCGGTTGGCGATAGGCTTGCTACCTATCACATTATGGGACTTAATGTCTTCGGCTAGCCGTGGGTGCCCTGGTTGTGCCTCTGCCTACCTCTTCGGGAATATGAGCGTGAAGATACTATACAGGGAAGATTTTGGTCATAGGTTATTGGCAAAATCTCTTTTGTAAAATAAATATAGTATTTATTTATAATTGCAGTAACATTTTATTTAATGGAAAGTGATATTTCAAACTTGTTTTGGTCTATAGTGATTATTAAAGGAAAATAAAATCGTGCATATCCCATGTAATTACTAAAATGGTATTGTGATATAAAGATTTATCAATCCCGATGCTCATGTCCTTTCTTCACAGCATAGTTTGATGACATTTTGTGTGCAAGTTTTCGAAACTATCTAAATGCAAATCATTCTCGTTCCCGCGAGATACTCTAACATAATGTTAATTTAAATGTAAAGTCCAGTATTATATAAGTACGAATAGTGCAATGGGATAAATACAGTGAGGTTCCAAGAATTCGAACGTCATTACAAAATTTAAAACTGATATTATATACAATGTTTAGTTTGAAATATGTCTTACTAGATGTTGCCTGCGGCGTTGCCCGCGTGGTTAATAGTCCCACAGGAAAATTTTTGGGATAAAAACTGTTGTATGTATTAATCCAAGTCACCTTCTATGTGTATGCCAAATTTCATGACAATCGGTTCAGCAGTATTTGCTGAAGGAGTAACAAACACACAAACAATCAGACAAACTTTCGCATTTATGATATTAGTAGGATAGGATAGCATTTATGTATGTAAAACTAAATTTTCATTGCCATATCATAAAGGCATACATTTAAATTTTCAATCAAAAATAATTTTCCGAATCTTTATTACATTTTCATATTTGATCAAGATCCGGAAAGTTCAACCTCTAACCTAGACAACCTCTAAATTATCCCTCTCTGGAGGAGTAGTTGCGTCACTTGCAAAAACATAATAATATGTAAAAATTGAGCTTCCTCCTCGTTGGAGTCGGTTAATATCAATTATAAATCGAGATAATTGCCTCTGTGGTCTAGCGGTCCAGGTGTTGGACTTGACTGCATGAGGTCCGGTTCGATTCCCGGGCCGGGCAACAAAAATAAAATTTGGTTTTTCCAATTTTCTATAAAAAATGTTGATCGGGGTTGGATGTATGCCCGGTTGGCGATAAGGTTGTCACCTATCACATTGCGGGACTGCGTGTCTTCGACTAGTGGTGGGTGCCCTGGTGCCTGGTGGTGTGCCTCTGGTAACTGATTTCACAAAAGTGTTATGCGGGGTAAGAAATGCCTTCGGAATCGCACAGTTGTAAATCGCCACGCATCAAGATGATTGGTGTGATACCTTAAGCTCTGACGCGATGTCTGAAGGTGGAAATCAGCGGCTGGAATTAGAGCAAACAACTCCTCAGAGCATTGCCCATTTTAGATGCGTTAGAGAACACTGAGTGACCCATCATCTCTACGCAACACCAAGGAATCAAGCCGATTGGTGATTGCCCTGTTACTGATAAATCGAGTTGTTCTACGTTGAATGCGATCAAACGGAAGGAGCTGGTACTGTGGAGCCCCTGCCCAGAGTTGAGAACAGTTATCCATATGAGGCCGAAGTTGCACTTTGTATAGTTGAAAGCGATGGGTCGGTTTGAAATACTGCCTCGCTTTACTGAGCACACCAAGTTTTTTTCGAGGCTATTTTAGCCTTCTCCTCCAGATGACCACGAAACTGAACATCACTCGAGATGTCAACGCCGAGTATACCAATGCAGGCTGTTTAGCCTTCTCCTCCAGATGACCACGAAACTGAACATCACTCGAGATGTCAACGCCGAGTATACCAATGCAGGCTGTGGCAGTTAGGGAAACGCTCTCAAATCGAGTAGCACAAAAGGGACAAAGGGAGTATTTTTAGCGGAAAACGCGCAAACTTGTGTCTTGCTAGGGTTAAATTGCACCAGATTCTGCTGGCCCGAAAACGAATTTTCAGACAAAAGAGTATCAATTTTAGACACAAGTTGGTTCCGGTACT